>JBCAUI010527588.1:0-11509 GCA_038406195.1 Haplosyllis anthogorgicola | reverse complement strand
TGCAGGTAAATAGTTATGCGTAACAACAATTGGGTGTGTAATGAAGTGAATATGTATAGCTTTGAGTGACATTTAGGGAACCTTCAACTAATCGACTAGTCGACGACTATTAGTACCCGACTAGTCGACGAGTGAAAATTACTAGTCGTGGCAACCCTAACTATGATCATCACTCTTCACTTTTGCTTTGCACTTGCTTTCGCGCTCTAGGTATGTTCTGTATTTTGCAAGTTGATGGACATTTTTAAGAGTAAAATATTTAAGTGTGAAGGTCTACTCCTTGAAGTTATCCGCTCAGATCCGCCAGCGACAAAGAACGCAGAAACGACGAAAGTAAATAAAGGCTACACATGCAGTAGCGCAGTTTTAACCAAGAGGAAATTCATCAGAGAAAATCACCAGATTCTACTTCAAGAGCAGAAGTAACGTCGCCGAATAAGTCAACGACGTTACGTTTGCCGTTCAGGTACAATCGGGTGATTTCACAATATGTCACGTCTCCCCTGACGTATGGCGTGGTGTGAAAACGTGGCCCTTAACCTCCCTGAAATTGGCAAGAAACAAAAAAAAAATTGAAAAATATTTTTTGGCGTGAATTTCGGGTACTTTTTGCGTTACTTTTTTCCTTATTTTCACTTTTCTTGAAAGTGTTTTTTATTTAGTGCATCGCGTTACCCAACCCGAGATTGTACTGATGGGATGGTGACATTTCTTTCTTATTTACGGGACCGTTTTCACACCGTGCCCCAGGGTTTTTGGGTTTATTTGTTTTGGCCAAACCTGCTTGTTGCATTACGTGATAATGGAGGAAATTGTTGCGAACGGTGATCGAAAAAATGACTTCAGTGATTGCATTGCGTCCGCCCAAATGAATGTTCGCCCAAGGCAGGTTCACTGTAATTTACACCCTCATCCTCACCTCGCTTTACCGCCCACCTGACGCGGGAAGGTAATGTTTTCAGTCGTGTCTGTCTGTCTGTTTGGGCTATAACTTTTGTACTGCTTGGTCTAGTGATCTTGCTAATATCTAGATCTAGTTTGAGTGCCAACATCACTGGGTCAAGTTTAAGGTCACAGCAATAAAAGATGTCCAATTGTTGACTGTTACCTGTCAATATCATATGTTCCAATGTTTGTGAGCAATACAGAAGGTCATGGTTTATGCATAGGTCAAGGTCATTTGAAGTTCAAAATGTTCCTTCTTCATTAATTTTTCATGTTTTAATGTTTAATAACTATTTGCGAATCGGGCTGCTAGGCTTTCCATTAAAAGGTATTTTGTCTTATTATCAATTTCAAATTTAATTTCCTTTCGACATTTCTTTCTAAATTTAAAAATCACCTTTCTAAAAATCAGAAAGAACGTCATCATTTTTATTTATCTTTCTTTCAATTTATTTTGACTTTGTAAAGCAAATTGTCTCAGAAACTTAAAGGCTAAAACTTCAATTAAATTGGTCCTGATAATAAATCTTTCTCTCAGTGAAATATAATCCAACAAAAATGAAGCAAATTAAAATCTAACAATGCAGAAATATAATTGATTTTCCGTGACATTTTGTACTATTTCCATTAATAATAAAACTATCTAATTTGAAACTGTCCAGCAGACGAAGTACAAGTGTCTTAATTTCACAAACCAACCAGTCAGCACGTTTTGTGCAGTTTTTTCTTCTTCTTCTTCTTCTTCTTTTCTTTTTAATTTTTTTTTGGGGGGTGGGGGGTGGGGGGACAATGGTCCATTTGTGGGCCCACTGATTACCCCTGTTTTGGACTTCGTATGACCTTCCCCATGAGTTTAAATCCAGGGTGGATCTCTCGCCTGCACTCTTACTTGCTTGCACATGGTAATCCCAAGGTCATGCCTTTTTCACCAATAGAGGTGCACACTGCATAAGCGTGTGTACAGCATGGCTGGCTGGGCTCCTCTCACATGCATCAGCTGGAATTTGAACCACCAATGCAGTGGTGAGCTGCTCAGCGATACATGACTTAAGTCAAATGCGCTAACCAACTGAGCTATTCCTCCCGCCTTTTCAACTTTGTAATTTTGTTTATCAAAAGTACAAAAATATTCAGCAAAGTAAATTTAGTTTTTTATTTTTCCGATCGCCGCTCTCAAAAATTCCTCAATTGACGTGTAATTCTGTTAGTACTCAGATGGTTCGCCGCCTAGTGGGGAAGTAATCACGCAATCTCAAATCCAAAACAGGAGCACCAATGGCTCCAAAATGGTTGCGCGTAGGAATCCGAACAAGAGACTGAGCCAGTTGCCATTAAAAATTGACGAATAAAAAACCCAACAAATCCCTGAACATTACGAACACACTGCAGCATTAACTGTATTTCCATGCATACTATTATCATCTGTATTGATAAATACTTATTTACTGCTAACATTAACGGCATCAAAAATGATATAATTGTGATCTAATGCTATCAGTGGATATTATATTGTTCTATTTCATATCTATCTGCATAAAGCGCAATCTTTTGCTTTATTTTAGAGAGGCGGGAAATTTAATCCTCAACACATATAAAAAGTGGCCTTATTCTAGGATAACTTCAAAACTATTAATATGTAGACTCGTCTAGACTGACGGAACTAAAAGTGTAACGTTCGTGTTATGTATTCCAACCCAGACATGTATCTATTATAATATTTAGAGTTCCGTGAGTCCGTCCGTCTGTCCGTCCGTCCGTCCGTCCGTTTGTAATGGTCTTTTTTCTGCAAGTGTGTTCTATATCCCTGTACGTGTAGTTTGGTTGCAAAGACGAAGACTAACAACTGCCTACTATGCCATACGAACTTGACCTTGACTAACATCTATGATCTACTTATTGTGACCTACATTCATATCTAAGTCATGATGACCTACTTTCCAAATTAGCACTAAGACTAACTATGCCATATGAACTTGACCTTGACTAACATCTATGATCTACTTATTGTGACCTACATTCATAACTAAGTCATGATGACCTACTTTCCAAATTAGGACTAAGACTAACTATGCCATATGAACTTGACCTTGACTAACATCTGTGACCTACTTGTTGTGACCTACTTCTGTAACTAGGTCACAATGACCTACTTTTAGAGTTACTTTATGCCCACAACTGCGGGCATCCTGACCTAGTCTACCATAAGATATGACGTTTCTATGATCAACAGTGTGTTCAGGACACGAGTGCACATAATGACAATCCTGACTGATAATTACGACAACGGACTACTGATAATTCATGATTCTACAGGCTTTGTGGCAATTATTCCAAATAAGCCAAAAACCAAAAATTGTAAATTAAATAAATAAATATTACGAACGATAAACCTAAAGTTTACTACAAGAGACGAGTGACAGATCCCGTTTTACAACACCTTTGTTTTAAGACCTCCTACCATTATTGACTAGGTATTCCAGAATGATAGCAACACTTTCCTTTTGACATTCATGTTTCTTACATAACCATAACAGGTTTTTCCTTCCATTTAATTATTCATAAATCTCCCAGGATCCTCATCCTAAAACGGTTGTCATATTTTTCTGTTGCCTGAACAGACAGTTAAGTGTCACGTTTGAAACACTACACAGGAATTCCCACAACATTCCTGCATTTCAAAATGTATTCCAAGCAAACAGATATGTATGTATTAATCTAAAAACACGCCAGCTTGCGTTGAGACAGCATTTTGGCTTTGACTGAACCTTTTACAATTTGAGGTATCAGTGTGTGATGTAGTGGTCACCTGGTGGCCCCAGGCCACTAAAATGGGATCGGCAGGGCTTTCGTTAAGGATTTTGACTCACTCGTAGTGTGGACGAATGGAATGTAAAAGTCACTCATCCACCATGAAAACCACTCGTCCACCATCTAACTGAAGGAGCATAGCGACTGAATGCAAAGTGAGCCAAGAGCGACGTGTTGTCTGCAATTTCCTAAGTTTTAGACAAGGTTTTAAAGGCAATTTTGCATTTAAAAAATGACCAAGAGTCACTCGTCCACTAAGATTTTTAAATGTTTGTGCACGAGTGTTAACGAAAGCCCTCCTCGGCCTACCTAATTTGCCGCCTTGGTGGCCCAACTCGCCTACCAGAAATCTCGAAACACATCAGTGAACCGGGGAAGAGGGAGAGGGTTTACAGAAGGAACCCATATGGTACTGTCAGAAGGCATGCAGACAATACCCTTCTTCCCTTCAGTTTCCTTTGGCGAATTTCTCACTGATTTACGCATCCTAAGGATCTGGACTACCAAAAATGTACCCGAGCTACCCAATTTTAGGGTATGGTAGCCTGACTGGATTTTTTTTCTCAAGTCCTACACTGGGTATAGTTATGTCCTGTAATCCCATCCTCCTTGCTATGTGTTGTTGAAGCTCTGTGAGCTTTCTTAACATCCCTTGCCTTGTGTCTTCATGTCTGTGTCTCATCCTGACAATATCCTTTGCTCTATCATTGCTGTTGTGAACCTGCTCAGTAAACATCTCCTGGGATCTTTGACAGTTGACATTTCATGTTTGTAATTTCCTTATTGGAACCTTATCATTTTCGTGCGTAAAGCCAGACTTTTCCTTTAATTTGTTGGATAACGTTTCCCGATCCTCTCAGAAAACAAGAATTGCAGAAAAAAATCAGACAAATGAGAATCTGATGGGAGACAGCAGGAACCCTCATCTTCCAACACTTTAATAAACAGCACCAAAAATGTCACTTTGTAAATTTCCCGAGAAAATACAAAAAAAATGTGATATAAAGTAATTTGTTACATTATTTTCCCGACTAAGTGTTTCTATCAAAATTTCCCACAATGAAAATAATCTTCCAAATAAGCATCGTCTGTGATTCCCCAATTACCACTGAGGCGTTTTCCCCGGTTACTGTTTCCATGTTTGATTTATCCGCTTATGTAACTTGTCTCGTCTCAGAGACGCGCCCGTAGTGTCTTCACATCCTGCCGGTCTGTCGTCTATGTATGTCTACACCGCCGAGTGAAGCTGTTGTTACAGCGAGGTCAAGTTGCACGCTATTTCTGTCTCTACTTACAGACAATAAAACTGTTCAATAGCGAAGTAAAGTCACACGAAAAATACGTCCGCCACCGGATAGTTTACCCACAGGAAGGTTTAGCAGAACGTTACATGAAAGGCCACTGGTTCCCCTGTTTCGGACTTTGGGTGACTCTGCCCATGAGTTTCAAAGCCTCAGCGTTATTTCTTATTCACACGTACTTTCTACTCTGCGCCCACACTGTATGTGGCTGTATGCAGGCAGTCAGCTGCACTTCTCACATACTCCGGACTATAATTTGAAGACTCGATCCGATCTGTAATTAACTTTGGCTGCTGCTGCTGCTGCTGCTGCTGCTGCTGCTGCTGCACAGATGTGCGTGCGTGTTCCATAGAGTTCCTAAACGGTCCGGAAGATTTACTGATATTACAACAGTATTTTCAAGACTGAATTCTATCAAACGACGACGTACAGGGCTGCGGAGAAAACGTGCAACTTGACCTCACTAGTATGTCTCAAAACCAGTTCATACTTAAAGGTCTCGATGTAGAACGATAGCATCTCTCCCTAGCTTTGTTACACATGTAAGTGTGTGATGTGCACGGGTCACAGCACAACCGTTTATCATTATTACTATTTGGCCTTTTTTAATCATTTGGATTACATTGCACTGATAGGATATTGAAAGTGTGGCGATCGGGGGGAAAAAATTGAGTCAATGTCAATAAATTTCTTCTTTTTTTTTTGATTGACAAACAACGGAGTTACATTTTGCCGTGCGCAATATATTTCGGCTACCATTTGAGGTTTTTTTGAGGTTTTTCTTTTGAAATCACGATTTCAAAGGGCGGCGAAAACGAAATTCCAAACAATTAAATAAAAAAGGCCTTATTACATCCGCCATCCCGTCCTCACATGTTGTGTCATCAAATATACACACACAGGTAACATTACAGGCCCCAACCCGAGGGGCCTTTGGCCTTGACCTTTAGGTTTGCTAACTAGCCCTGATAATTAGACTTGTTACTGTTTGTAATTACGCCAACAACCAGGCAAATGCCGGTGTCATCAATGCCTATGAGAAAATATTATCCTTATAATCGTCCGTCCAGCGGACTGGAAGATGGCAGCAGGTGCTAGACGTTCTTTCAATGAAAGAAGGAAGATGTCGCTACTGGTGCTAGGGGGACGTTACTGAGGGAGGGGGGCGGCTGTAACTCACAGTTCGCTGTCTAACCACGGTGTCAAATTGGCACCAGACAAACCCCGTTTCATACTTTTCAAGCAGGCGTGAGTACGCGTGAGAAGGACTCTGGCCTTGTGTGAACTGTACATTTCGTTGATGAGACTTTTTCAGGTTGGATTACGTTCCGGCCGCTTTCATGACGTGACGTCAGCAGCTAATGACGTGAAATCATTGAAATTCAATGGAGTGACGTCATAATCTGCACGCACTTGGTGCGTGATCAAGAGTCGGGATTCTGTCCAAACCCATCACTTAGCTGCTCAGGCAGCAACATGCAATAAAACTCGGGCTAAACAAAAAATAAACTGAGTCTGGTATATTTTTATTTAGCGACTGCTGCTCGTTTTTGTAAACTTTAATGAAATATATTCAAGCAGCAAAACTAAGTGTGTTCATTTTCATTTATTCCAGTTGCACGTTTCAAATTTTTCTCTGAAGACAGTGTGACCTGAATGTCAGAGATGTGTACGTGACCCTGTAACGTGGAACCAGACGGACCGTGAAATACACGACCAAAACATGTCACGCTTCTACTGTCACGCAGACAGGGCGGGTAAAGCCTTGACCCCAGAGTGCAACCGGTGCAACTTTACTGCAAATACCTAGTTTGTCGTATTTATGGCGCACTTTTTCTTTTTAATTTTTTGCTGTAGTCTGTAGTCTGACTGAAAAAAAAATCGGTAAATCCACTGAAAAACGAGGGTGCACCATAAATAGGAATGCGCCAGGAATATGACAAATACAGTATAATCGAACTGGTATGTGTGATAGATTAAAATGCGTACACTGTATATGGGTGTTAACAGGCAGTCGGCCTGGACTTTCAAAAATTATTCGCATAACCTGTTCAATGGTCGTAGCCTCCTCCTGAAGTTGACCCAAGCAGTCTGAACTTGGGTACCAGCAAACATGGGTAGGCCAGGCTTTAGTATGTCAACCCATTGGGCATACTGGTTGCTTTAGTGCTCATCACCTCAGGGTATCAACAACAAATAACAGTAACCATGCCAACGCAACTTGAATTGTCAACTATCCAAACAAAACTTGTAACGTCATGACGTAACGTCACTACATTATAACATGACAACGTAATGACGTGACAGATGTAAGGCTTTTTTGTTTTGTACCTTGGATATCAAACTGAATACAAATCACTATCCAGTTTTGATTCTAAATAAAAATAATCCCCCCACCCCACCGCACCCGACACTTCCCACCCCCCACCCCCATCCTGCCGGCTATCCGCCTATTTTTTACACACATCTTGCCGCTAGACGACATGACACTAGCCGAGACATGTTTATTGATCGCTCCGTTCTGCCTTCAGTCGCACGTGTGTTAAGCCCGACAACCAACATGTTCAGTGCAAGGGCAAGGTCAAGGCTCTTACACTTCATTAAAGCTGGGTGAAGCCCCTGTACACAGTGAAAAGGTGAAGGTGAATGAACCGTATATCTGCATCAAACTGTGCCTTTAAGCTAAATACGACGCTTAAACAGTCAATCGCTCTAAACGAGTTTACAATAATTCACAGAATTGTTAGTTTATTGAATGTGATAACACTGTGTCTAGTGTCATGGCATCGTATGATGACGTATATTGTGACATCACAATGTAAACAAAGGACGTGACAGTGAAACCACTTGTTTAAAGATGAATGAGCCGTATTTAAGCAGCTGACTGCATCAAACTGTGCCTTTGACCACCACTCCTAAACGGGTTATCATAACAGATACTTAAAGCTGAATGAAACCTCTATAAACTGTGATCAGTAGTAAGTGTTCAAAGTTGAATAAAATGTAGATAAAGAGCCAGCAGCATATCATACCAAACATATCCTGTACCTGAATAAAGCATGGAATAAAGCAGGTTTTTCCAGTCAGCATTTTTTGAACAGAACTTCAAAACAGATCAAACAAGACAGGCATTGTACATTGTGCATTGTCCACTGAACCTATCAGAATAATTCACTCGGGGATCACTTGGTCTCACAGAATTCTATTCGATAGACAATACAGCTGCTGGGATATCGATGCCCTGCGAGAATGAACCATGTCACTGCAGGTCTTCAACTACTGTAGAACTTGTCTTGAGCGAACACTGAACTTTTCCCTCCTAAACGTGTCGCCCAAGACAAGGGCATTTAAACTAGTTTTAACAACTTTGTATACAATGAAAAGTGTCGTAAAAAGACACGATGTCGTTCAAAACAGGTGTCGATCAAGACAAGTTCTGCTGTACACCTGTGATACTCTTGATCTACCTACAAGACACAAATCATTAAAGTCTACATCAACAGGTGTGCAAGGAGGTTGAAGATGTGATTTCCAAGTGCAATATTCCCATTACACTCTCCTGGACTGTGGCGATCCCTGGGTGTACAATAGAAGCCAGTAATCTCCCTTTCCCCGTCCCATTTGAACATTTAGAATGAGAAGAACTTATCTTAGACACAAAATGGTCAAAAGTAATTTATTACAAGTAATTTTAAAGTTATGTATCTACCAGTTAAGTGACTGGTTTGTAAAAATTAGTAAAGAATAATCAAGTCGGGATCTCCAACATTTTGCTTACACCATGGTTTTAAGATGACTTTAAGATTGAAATAAAAAATAATACCATTTAAAAACTACTTCCTGAATGTAACAGTTGTAATTTCTAGATAACTAAATTCGAGCCCTTCGGCGGGGAACGTAATCCAACCATTCAAACAGTCAGATAGTCAAATGACTATTAGACATGTAGTCTGTGACCACACACTAACAACATTGCTCTTGTATGAGGAAAATTTTGAGTGACAAAAATGTGAATTGCTTGATCTTGACCAATAAGAAAGGAAAAGCGCATATGCAACGAAAGTTAATAAGGGCTACACACTAAATTCAAAATAGTAACGTTATTTTAATTTTGAATTTCAGTCGCGGTATCTACGCAGTTATCTACGAAATTATTCCAAATGTCAGACTGATAAAACATAAATAAATTTTCTGAACGTCATTTCAATGAAATAATGTAAACATTAAAGCTGATGCGTTACTTAAAATATTTTTGTGTGCTAAATATGTAAATACATTATTTGCTTTAAAAAAACGAGTCAGCAATGGTTAAATTGCAGGTCTATCAAAATAAATGTTGGTTTCCTATCCTGTAATTAACTTCTATTTAAAAATAATATGACCTTAAAGTTTCCCTTCAACGTGGCGCAACAGCTTGCACGGGAACTTTTCATTATGTGTCTTGTTTCTATTTTTGTAAAAATAGGTCCATATGGACTTGAGCTCATTTGGCATTATCAAAAAACTAGGACAATATTCGTTACAGTGTCACATGGAAACAAAGTGTTTAACATCAAATCCCAAATATATGATCTATGGGAAAAAACACAAATATGGCACCAACGCCGACGACGACGACGACGGACAATTCATGATTCTATAGGCTCTTTGGCCAAATGAGCCAAAAACTAGAGAACTCCCGCTGGCAAGCCAGTTCCACCACCGGCTCCAACCACTGTCACCCCACTTCTGTTAGGCCGTTTTCTATTTACCCTCCGATTCCTGATATTTTAATGCGGCGGAAAATGTCATTCAACACATAAAAAAAAGAAACTCGGGCCTGAATAGTTTTTATACATTACACAGTCGTGGTGCGACCTGAGAAAAAAAAAGAAAAAGAAAAATACAGGATAAAATGATGAAAATCTGATGACCTGGAAAACTTGATAGCATCGTGACGGAAACGTCGCAAAAACTTTTATATTCCTCAAAAAAGTTTAAAAATTGGATTGAAAACGTAAGTTATACGTGTACATCTTAACTCGTGAAAGCCGAATCAAAATGTTTCTCGAATTCATGTTATATTATTTTGAACTTTTTCGTCCGTACGTGACATTTTGTCACCAGATTTTTTGTTTCATTGTCCTTTTCAAGTTGTCTTATTTGATGAACATTGTGTTCTTTGGCTTTTCCTTTGCGTGGTAGGTTTGTTTTGGAAGGTTGACTTTTCCACACATGGTAGGTTTGTTTTGGGAGGTTGACTTTTACACATTTGGTAGGTTGACTTTTCTATTTGGTAGGTTGGTTTTTGGTAAGTTGAATCTTTCATTTGGTGGGTAGCTTTTCCACATGTGGGAGGTAGGTTTTGGTTAAGTGGTTTGGTTTTGCAGTTGTATACCTGCAGATGCACATTTTTTATTTTGTCTCTTTCAAATTTGCGATGTAAAAGCAAAGTCTCGTCATACTAAGGTGTAAAATTCGTACCAACAGAAGGCAGAACATGTTTCACTGTGGCAGCCCCATGCAGGATTTATAGTATACTTGTTCACACTGACTTTTGTGCAAGTTTTTCCTATTCGTTATTATTTCGTCGGAAAATTTAGAGATATCATTCATGTGTGTCATATGGTCCGACAGAACAAGGTATCACCGTTCTTTCGCTTTCGTTTTAACTGTAGGTGATAGAACTGTCGCAAAACGTCTACTTTGAAACAAGAGCTTAGAACACTAACGGGACGGACACTAGCGCGATACGCTATCGTTTCGCATTAACACGGAGCTGCCACAGGTAGGGCATTCACCTGTAAATACACATAACACGTCCCTGGGGGTTTGGAGGGAGCTTGGGAAGTCAATCACCTCCAAGGGCTCGGTCACACAAAGGTTTAGCGTTTGCTTTTGCTGTAGCTTTAGCGTTGGAAAATGATTGGGTCTCTATTTAGTTTAATGTGGTGGCCACACCAAGCGGCAAAGCTAGATTTAAAGCTTGGTGTGACCACTTCTTTAAACTCTACAGGAATCCATTTACTTCTCAAAGTAAACGCTTAAGCTAAAGCAAATGCTAAAGCTTGGTATGGCCGAGCCCTAACAGGGTATGAATTTGTGACTCGCCCGGTCGAAATTTCGACCTGAAATTGTCTCGGACAATCCACGATATTCCCCAGATTTTACTTCTTTTTTTCTTTTTGTTCAATTCATAACTAAAGTATGATAGCAACTATGTATTAAAACTGCAAATGCAGACGTTGTTTCAGGTGCAATGGAACAAAATCATGACCACCTAGATTTGCTTCGGGCAGCCTTATTGGACCGAGGCGTGTCGACAAATCCGAGTAGTGGGGCAACCCCAAGCACCTCCAAAAATACGGATCCTTTTTTGGTCTTAGTGTCGCGAAGTGACTTTTTCCCTTAAAATAGATAGTGATGGGTCAACTTCACAATTCGTATTGGAATAGCATTGGGGTATTGATTTGTGC
>JBCAUI010527587.1:0-24172 GCA_038406195.1 Haplosyllis anthogorgicola | reverse complement strand
TATACCAGGGTGGCCGTAAATAAACATGAAATATAAGAAGTTACAACCAAAACTGGCCGTATAAGGCAGGTGACCGCACAAAGCAAGTTCTACTGTAGTTAATATTTCATATTTAATTACTATGTTTACCTGAATGTTACCTTTATGTTTGCGCGTGTTTTTGCGTCCATTTTCTGTGCACTAACACACACGCAAGATGTGTCTGGAAATCGGTTCTCCCCAATTCATAACTACATCACTTCACTACCTGGGTCTGCTAGTATACTAAACGTATTCACTTTTAATCCGGCACTCTGTATATTCTAATCAGATGAATATGCTATTAATGTTACAGGATTGCAGTGGGTACACCAGGATTTCACTGCCAAGAAAACACAGAAAGGTAAAAAAGCGAAGGCGGTGGTAAACATGTCTCTGGGTGGTGTACCTGGTCAAGTTGGCACAGCAGACGAGGTAAACACATCACGTTGTCATTATCGGCTTTCTGTTTTGAAGGTGATACATATACTAAGTTAGGCATTCTTTCCGGGTAAAGCAACAATCAAAACGTTGTTTTGCATGATTAACACAAAATCAAAAGGCATTAAGAAAGGTTATATCCGTGCTGGAAGGCGATAATTATAATCATTCAAGTTTCCTGTGAAATCAAATGGCAAATGATTTGGTCTTATCACCAACGGCACCCTGAAACAGTCTAGGTTTTTCTTAATTCGTACCTAGCCTCTTTTTGTCTTATTTGTCTAATCTGTCTAATTAGATAGTGTAAAAATGTACCAAAATAAACAATTTTTTATGTGACATTGTGTTCAGTACATATAAATTTAACCATTTCCAGTAAAACTGCCATATAATGCTGTGTAAATGTACTGAATCTATGTATCATTGCCAAAATTAGCACATTTGAATTCTATCTAATTAGACACATTAGACAAAATCAGGCTTGGTACGAATTAAGAAAAAGCCCTATTGCCACAGATACCTGGTACAGTCATAAGAGACAACACGGTTCATTATATACCGGAACCGTCGTATCTGTAATGAAATAGCATACATACATGCACTTTTAATTTGTAATTTTCATGTAACTATGACATTTCTTATTTCAGTTAGCTATAACTGAGCTTATTAACGAAGGAGTAACATTCAGCGTGGCGGCTGGAAATGATAATTACGACGCCTGCTATGTGTCCCCAGCTCGACTGTCCACTGCCATCACGGTAGCTGCAACAAATATATCAGATGTTAGTGTCATAATAATACGATATAAAACTTGTTATTTCCTTAACCACATTTCCATAAACCAGAAGAGAAAACGAGACAGTCAGTCTTCAGGCCGTGAATCTGTCAAAGTGAGCCCTGAGGTGACTTGTCATTACTCCCGCAACGCCCTGATTTGGTCACACTATTTGTTTCACTTTTAATACTTAATTTGTATGCTGAATAGTTCTGTTCACGGAAGTGAATTCAATTCGACAGAATCATATAATTTTTTTATCCGATGTCTCGTATGCTAACCAAAAACAAATTTACTTGGTGTCACTAAAAGATAACAAAACTTCGATAAATAAACTGTTAAGCGTTAAAAAATGATCTGTTATCAAATACATCAGATGAAAACAGAATATAATCCGCATGATAAATATAATGACTGTGTAACAGTAAAGATAACAGGATTTTAATGACATGACTAAACACTATAGATCTTACGTAACATAGAAATCGGAAAAAATGCCATAGTCAAAACTTAGCGACGATACGAAATTCAAACATTACAAAAATGTCAGCAAACAATCATGAATCAACTGAAATATTGCACCTTGATGTTAACAGATTGTACCAGTTTATTCGAATTTCGGCCCGTGTGTAGATATATTAGCACCAGGAGATGCTGTACGGTCTTCATACATTGGATCAACTACGGCCACAGCTGTACTGTCCGGTACATCTATGTCTGCACCGTATGTAGCTGGTACAGTAGCTAGATATCTCAGTCAGGTTCGTACATTACAGTAACGCATGAGCGACATGTAAGTACATGTACTACGTGATAAAAATATGGAATCAATATAATATCAATGACATATAAATAATGTATCATCAAAATGTTGGGGTTTTTTTTTTTCATTTTAACTGGGTTTGCATAAAAATTAAACCATGCAAAACAGCACGAAGTTAAATGCACAATTTACGAATATTTCAAATTGATGCTGAATACATGACGGTGTCATGCGAAAATAATATGTACAACTCTATACAATCAGTCACAACGTGAAGCCATTAGCATAACGGGATGGGGTGGAAAAATCATTACATAAAATATATTATCATGTGACAGTATAAAATGTACAGAAAGTTTGTAATTCACTGAAAAGCGATTCATTTCGCGTTTCTTCTTTTTCATGTAGTTGTGTGACGCGCCGAGTCCAGCCGCGATCAAGGCTTGGTTACAGGACACAGCCACACAAGAACAAATTAATCTTTCCGGGAAAGCATCTACAGCGAACAAACTAGTCTACATGGAGTGCCTCGCAGGTAACATAATTTTATTTAAAATTTTTCATGCATTTTTTATTTCTATTCTTATCATCATTAGTAATGCAGGTAACTACGTGCGGGGTTTTTTTTTTCAAATACCTCGCAACGATGCAACAGAAAATCTGACGCAACGCCTCTTCACATTTCGAGATCACCTCTACTGCTGCTGATACACAAAGTATTGACTATCAAATAAATTAAATTCTCGTTTGTTCTTTCAGACAGTAGCACGGCTCCGTCATCTCCGGACTTTGTGAGATCAGCCATTGAAGAGGCAACAGGATATGATGCCACATTCTGGATGTTGGTTGCTATGGCTGCTATTATGATCATATGTATATCTGGATTCATAGTTTCCTGTGTGACTCTGTCCAGAGTGAAGAAAGTGCAAAGGGATCAGAAGCATTTGTTGTATACACAATTGCCAAGAGGTTACCAGTCCTACCAAGAAACCAGCAGACTATTGGAATAAACCACATACTGAACTTTGTACCTAAAGTCTGATACATTAATTTTTTTCACAAAACTGGTCTTGAAATAAATGTTATTTCGACCGGACTGCAAACAGACATCACTCAGGATAAAGATAATTTCGAGATCAAAAAAGGCTGTATATTGAATAATAAATTCAAAGAAATGCCTCCGATATTTTAAAGAAATACATAATGGAAAATTACCACTGCAAGTTTGCACAACTTACGTTAACTGTGATGTATTTATTGAATGTTCAGTATTATGAGTACATGTAAATAACGTCAAACATTCATGACATTTAATATTTTCGTAATATAAATAAAAGTTAACAAACGAGGCCTTAGAGCTATGCATGTCCATTGGTTGAACTCGCTTTGTCATGTTAAGATTTCAAAATACAAGAGACTTCCATACTTTTACACATGTACATTTATTTACAAATTCCATTGCCACTACATGATGACTTTGAACACAAGATGTGTATTTTTTTAACAAATTTTAATTAAAGAATGTTAATAAATCAAAACTTCAGTCTGTATTATTTTTTTAACAACCAACAATATTAAAAGGTCACAAAAGGTACACAAATGTACAATAACCTTAAAAATATAAATAAATGTATTTACAGTACAACAAAGTGAACACTTAATGCCACGGACTAAATGAGATTTCCAGATTGAGAAGTAAGCCTTTGACCCCACTATGCAGATACTAGTACTTAATACTCAGTAACTGTCATACACGATCATCCTGACCGATAATTTAAAATGGCACTAGGCAATGTCTCTGTTGATTGTTCGGTATTTCTGGCACAAACATTTCCAGTTTTTCTTAGTTGTCTGATTTTACTTCATCTGGCTTATTCACATTATTACACTCATTCAGTTACTTAACCGTAACTTTGCAATAAGGACACCGTCACTTAGTATTTTAATACCCAGGAGGTTGTCCATACTGCCCATACTGTGGTGGTTGTGGCTGCTGTTGTCCACCGGACATTTGCCTCTGTAGTTGTGCCATGATGTTTGCCTGACCACCTTGCTGCTGCTGTTGCTGTTGTTGCTGCTGCTGCTGTTGCTGCATCGCTAACATCTGTTGCTGTCGCAAATGTTGCATTCTCTGTTGTGACATTCCTAGAAAAGAAGGTGCTTACAAATATTATTAAACAAAACTGGGCAATTTTGTTTGAATGTCCTTCATTACTGTCAAACAGAAATATTCAATACATCACTAATAATGCCTCTCCTCTCACATTACAATTTTCACAGCTGTGCACTAACCTTGCATGCCATATCCAGCAGGCTTGCCACCTTGTGGTCCCATCTGGTTGTATCCTATACCCATTCCCATACCTTGTCCCTGCATACCTTGGTTCTGCATGTTCCCTCCCATGTTGCTAAATCTAAAAAATACAAAAAATCTCTTTTACCCGAGGATAAACTGGTAAACACTGAAATTAATAGCACATTAATTAATCTTAGAAGGGAGTAAATATACGGGTGAGCCCTAAAATATAAACAAACACTTATACAGCCCTCTTTTTTTTCAAATATTTGGCTGGATCCAAACGTAACGTTAATACTACACTTTACGAGAGAAATGCGACTTTACAGACCAGTTGTAGTCTTGGAACCCTCTAATACTTACTGGTTATTAGTTTGGTAGTTTTGCACCTGTTGTGGAACTTGCTGTTGTTGGTTCAAATAACCATCCCTTTGGGAAAATGAGCATAGCACATTGCATTTTTACATTACGACATACAGAACTACTGTTTATGGTAAGTGATCTGTGTGAGATCAAATTTAATTCAACTAAAAACCAAACATAATTTTCAATAAAGTAAGATATACAAAAATAACTCTAAAATACAAGATAGTCTGACAGGTCCTAGTAACTCTGCCCAATGTATCGTGTCTAAATATATGTCTGGTATTACAAATTTGATATTACACCAAAGTAAAGAAATCCTTGTCAATAAAGTGAAAGGTTTGTTAACGTGCAGTAAAATCAATGGTGTACACACAAAACACGCAGTGCAATACAACATCACAAACTACAGAAATTAATCAACTGGATTCGAAGGTTCGAAGATTCTCCGTGGTCATTATGCTCATTCTCCCAAGGCAAGGCTTAAGGTACAAAACTAAATCAACACAAAATTTCCAAGACCAGAAACATCACGAATTAATTTCTTATTCATTAACTTAGATCACTGTGATTAGGGATCAACAATTGTCAGAACTTTAATCAACATGCCGATGTTCGGCGTATGGACCATGCATATTACATACACGATGATTAAGTGTGCGAAATTTGTATCCTGTATCATTACATGACCATTACCATAATGATAACAAGATGAAGCTCTAGGTGAAAACATCAAACTGCAGTGACAACATTTACGCTTAAAATTACCATACTCGTTCGTGCTTACGTAAGTATTATCTTTTTTGTTTTGGAACATCAGTCATTTAATCGAAACGGTTTCAATTTAAAGAGAAATTAAAACAAAGAAAACAGAAATCACACAAAAAGTTCGCATGCTATTTGTGAACTCATCACAGCAAAAACGCTACCAAAACACGAGGAACACATTGTATTTGTAGGAATACATACTGTGACGAAGGCCCGAAGTTCTGTCCAGGCTGCGGCTGTTGTCCCATGTAGCCAGGCTGCTGGCCTCCCATTCCCATGTTGTGGTGCTGACCGGCGGCCTGGAATTGTTGGTTGAACTGTCCCTGCTGACCCATACCGGGGTCCATCATACCGCTCTGTTGCGGACCTCCTATCTGATTGTATCCTCCAAAACCTTGCCCGCCCATACCTTGAAACAGACAATAACATGGGAAAATTAAGTACAGTGTGACTTGTTTTGGGCGAACTATCAATTGTGTAATATAAATATGTAATCCGTGAATGAGAACATGTTCGCCGAAAACTGTAAAATTAAAGCAAAAAATGAATTTCTTGAATGAAAAATTGTAAATTGCTTTAGTTCACCCAAAAGAAGGTTTACCGTAGTCATGTTTCACTGTTCATGTACATTTTTAAGATATTTTGGCAATATAGATTATGCAGGCTAATAATTATCTCCGATAATTCAATATAAAAATTTCGATCCTCTCCAGTTTAACTCTAATATTGTTAATTCAATTTCCATCTAAAAATTATCGCGAGAAAAGTATAGCGGATGGCTTATTTTTAAAAGGAATATACTGATTCATTGAAAGAGAACTTAAGCCGATATTTTGTAAAGTGAATGAATGTTAAACGTGAACAGCAATACAATAAGTACCTGTACCTTGCTGCTGCATCGGAAACTGTGGTCCCGGCTGGTTGTACATGGGATCGTTACCCATGCGATTCATCAACGTCTGCTGCTGCAAGCGGTGTCGGATCAGCTGGTTCTGATTACGTTTCTGCATCAGCATCTGTTGGTGTATTGCCTGAAATTGTACGGATATAAAAATACAAATATGTACAAGTAAAATTTCTTACCAAACGGGCTTTAAACACGTTCTACTTCAAGACTACGAAACGTCTTAAATATTATGAAAGAAGTATTTACCACAATACGTAAATTAGACATTTTACGACGTCATAAAATTACTTTGTTTCAATTTATCAACTAAAGCGTCTTAAGCGACTATGATATTGACTAATCTGCTAAGCTAGAATCACATTAACCCAGCACTGTACCCTGCGGTTGTTATCTTATTGAAAAGTTTTTTGGAAAGCAAGAATTGGCAAACAACACAAGTATAAACTGCAGCAACACCAAGCATAAAAAAACGCAGCTTAACAGATAGCTGACTATTACTGAAAAACAAGCACAAAATATATATAAAGCAGTATTTTTAAACTTTCAAGCTTATTTGTCCATCACCTTACACATCCCAAGAAAGAAAAACAGAATAATCTTAGCTGATCAACTGATCTTGTAAAGAATAACACAACGATATAATGGGTGCACTCGAAAACGTATTTTAGCAGGATTAAGGAGACAACAATTATTTAAAAATGCTTTGGTTGTTGAAAACGAAATCCATTTGGAATTGATTTCCGAGTGTACCCATTCACTAAAGTACAGGCTCGAATTTACTGTCACATCAAACCACTCTAGATAGATGGCAGAAGTAGCAGCGGCAGCAACAGGCAGCCATCGGTGTTATCTTACACAACAACAGTTAGGCCTTAATAACTGCCGTAGGCTTAGTAATTAATTGGTAGTAATTTGTAGTAGTATTACATGAGCGGTATTGTGTTTACTTTTTGTTGTTTACTGTTGCGGTGGATGGATGAAGCGAGTGCCTCCACTGTGGAGAGACTTCCTCCGCTGGTAGAGCCGCTAGTTGCGCCCAAGGCACCACGCATGGCCTCGAGTGTTTTCAGCTTAGCAAATAACTGACTATTGGTAGTTTCTGCTGCAGTGGAGCTACTCCCTGCAGCAGCAGCGGCAACAGCAGCAGCAGTGCCTGCAGATTTCTATTTGTACGAGAGTAAGAAAAACAACCACCACATAGTTTCAAAAAGTCTGCACACAACTGAAGCACCGGTCATCTTTCTCGTTAGCATAACAGCCAAATGGGTTTTCTTCAAAATTTGTTTGATTTATTCTACTAATCTGAATGTCATTCACACAACCTACAGCACTACTATTCTTTCTTGAATACCAGTGCGTCTGTAGAGTCATTATCATGGAAAAAGTTGTACTTCGGAAGACAATTGAACTCTGAGAAAGATGACCTACATTTTGGTGCCACTCTCATCAAGCCATACATTTACACCTTGTATACCTACATCATCACTACTCTTTAACCGATATTAATCAATGTTTGCAATGGTGAAACACAATAAATAAATTATAACGTTTGAATTTCGGTAAGGTTTTTGCTAACGTCACCCGTTCTATTGGTTTGAATTCCATAAAACCATACTAAATACAACACACACTACATGCAGAGCAAACTACTCAGAAATTAAGGTGGCTACGATATTTGATAAAATAAATAAGAAACTTCACTTCAAGAAAACAAGTTTTTAAAATGCCCCAAAGTGTATTGCAAGTCACCTTGAAGTCAAAAGAAATTATAACTTTAAGTCCTATCGAAATTATAACTTCAAGTTTTCGGAAAATGAAGTTTCTTATTTCAAAGATTTATTCGAGGTTATGTGACTATCGTTGTCATATGACGATATAAAAAGTAGGCACAACATCATGAGTGGTGCTGAAATGTTTATCACTGAGCCTTCTTTCACATGACAGAGTGTACACGGACATGACACCCCAAATGATGCCAGCTTGAAAATAGCGTTTAGGAAGTAATGCCACAAAATTTTTTCCTTTGTACCGTGCCAAACTTATAAAAATTATTGGCATGTTACCACAGTAGCATTCTGAATGTGAAATGAGGCCACATTAATAACAATACACCTTGCCACTTAAAAACGGTAGCTGATGTTGTTTTAACAATACCTGTTGTGGGTTAGTTGACGGTGGCATGTATCCGCCTTGTCCACCACGCCGCTGACTCAACATTGTGCTCAGCGCCATTTTAGAAGCTGGTGATATACCAAACCGTGGACCTCCTACAAAGACAGTAAATGAACAAAACAGTGAGAACGTAGTATTTGGCAAACTTTAATTTTGTAAACCTAATATTTAATGATTTTAAACATAGTCACATTACAGTGCAGTGTTGGTCTAATCTACAAATTTACTCCAATTAAAATAAACACCCACATATCTGTGCACTGTCTAAGGGTGAAATAATAAGACACGAGCGGTATGGCCTTAGACTGTTTTATTAAGTGCTGAACATATGTACATGTGCATGGTCGTGTGTTCCCGGCAGCACTGGCTGCTTACTGGCTGGGTTGACCTTTATACTGCCGTGGTTACCAAGGTGGTTTGGCGGGAAAGAGGGCAGGATGTTACGCTAACAAATGTCACCTCTAGACATGCACCAGATTAGAAGTGAAAGTCATTCATTATCGAGTTAACACAGTTTACACCATACATGTTATATTAAGGTGCCTGACACCATATCATTAGCGCATATTACAAAACGTTAGAGTGCATGTGTGCGATTTGAAATTGCGTATTGCGTGTTATATCCAGCACTAGAGTTGTTCCAGTGCTGCCGTAATGTTAGGCAAACGGTCCTCATCTTAAATTTCACAGATTACTGGGGATAGCAAGAGGTTTGTTCACTCAGATATTTTTTCCCACATATGTAGAATTACAATGAGTTTCCACGTCGTGCAAATATTGCTTTGAGGAAAAAGGCTGTGGAGAGAGGCTGAAGCATAAGAGGTGGAGTAAGTGCATCATTACAACCATGGTTTTATCTTACCTGATGTGCGTCCTGCCCCTCCTTCCGACGAGGAGCCACCTGGTGGCAAAAACATACACTAGAACGCTAACTCACATGCTATGTACAACGTCATGCTCCCATGTACTTAATGATGGACACGAATTGCTGCACAAGCCCACAAATCTCGTTTCCATCATCATATGTAGCAGAATTTTCACCAGAAAATGCAAACAAGTCACCACACCATTAGTTTTTTTATCCACATTCACTGGCAAGTCAGTGATTCTGGCCTCTTTAATTTTGTGATAAGGTGGATACTTCTTATCTTGCTACAAAATGTCCGATGTACAGTCGACCATGTCTGGTCCATCGAGCACCAAAATCTCTAAGTTACCTTGACAGATATTTCTACTTGATGTGGTGACAAGTTTATGTCTGTTCTGTGCATCAGTATAACTTAATAATTAAAGTGTTGCTTATTGTAGGAGTATGTGAGCTTGCAAAACACTCATAAATGTGAGATTATAAGGCCTTCAACTAGATTCCACAGGAAATACATTACAAAGTGCAAAATATTTGCCCCCCACCCAGCAAAATTTTCCAATACCATGTGCCATGTTTTCCGCAAGAAAACAGGCTTCGATGCACACGAACTTTATTCAATGGTGCCTTGGGGATCTATGAAATGCTAGGGACACTAAAATCCTAATTACAATATCGATACTTTTTGGAAGCTTGCCACATCTATGCCACAGGGCTTCACTTTATCATGAAATCTGTACCAACTCGTATTTAAACAATCTAACATTTACATATCTAATACACAACATCAAAGAGCGAACTTCAAACGGGATACTGACCAGGCGGAAGTTGTTGCTGATAGTAGGGACCCTGAGGCTGGGGGTTGTAAGAACTCCAGTTCGGTGGTGCATTAGGATATCCTCCCATACTGTCTTGCCGACCAAACGTCATTGGATTTACTGGTCCACTCTAAATACATGTATATTGAAAAGGTATCTGTAACTATTAA
Source organism: Haplosyllis anthogorgicola (assembly GCA_038406195.1). Classification (NCBI taxonomy): domain Eukaryota; kingdom Metazoa; phylum Annelida; class Polychaeta; order Phyllodocida; family Syllidae; genus Haplosyllis; species Haplosyllis anthogorgicola. Next base: position 13,816 of record JBCAUI010527587.1, on the reverse strand, counting down.
TGTTCCAGAATAGGCATGTACATGCTTAATACAAATGAGGCGTGCTTAAGTATAATTTTCCTTTACCTTAAACAATTGAAAATACGTGATGGCTATGTTACCATGTAGGAAGAGTGACCTGGCCCAGTAACCATTCGCGTGGACCCACGTCTCTTTTTCACAGCTGTTTTCTTTCTTCCGTAGTCGCTGCTCGTAGTCTTTGGTTCTATAATGGGTTCTACAGGCTTTTCCTCTACTTTCTCCGGTGGAGGTTCAAGTTCTTCTGGTGGGAGAGGTGGGGGGTCCAGGTAATGGGCTGCTTGCTTTGTTAGATTGTGACTATGATACAGCAACGTTCTGCAAATAAAGATACAGTTTTTCTTTTAGGTTGACGTTTACTTTCGATTATCGCCAAGATATCTTGACTAGCAGAAGCCACAAGTTCCAAGGAAATTATTAAAGGGTACCACACATATTTAATTCTTTTTACTGTACATGTGAATGGAATGTCACCGAGCAAAAAATTTATTTGAATTATACTGTCAAGTACCTGTGCTGCTCTTCATATTTAAGCGGTTTCCTTTCAATTCTGACGGCACCAAACCACGACCAGCTTAGTGGTGCAGGGTTTTTATGACCCTCCAAAAGATCCCACGGACCAACCTTCTGTTTTCCAGACACCTGTATTCCCTGCAAGTATCAACATATTCGTAATAAAATGCACTTGCCGTTACTGCTTTACAATCACGCGAACATTGTTGACAATTAAATAATTTTCATTTCAACATTCATCAACAAATTTACAAAATAACGAGTCACTTACATGTTTCTTTTCCGTTGAATCAAACTTGTGTGACTTTTCTGCCAGGCTGTGTGGCTCACTTGTGATCACTTCTGCATGTTTCTTGCCAAGAGGCAGCAACAGTCTAACCTGTTCCACTCCTGCAGACTTCTTGTCCCCAGCTTCTTTCTACAATGTTATGCATGAATAAATTATGAGACGACACGCCACCCTTTTGAACGTGACATGCATAACAAGGTACCGTGGCAAAAATATTCGCAACAGTATTCAAGATCAGACACTAAAGTTGTTTCACTATGTGCTACATTAGCAACACTCAATCTGCATGTGTGTGAATGTGAACAGCAATCCATTGCCATACCTTGAGTTTCTTGATCAAGTTCATGTATGCCTTCCTGTTTTCTCCCTCTCCCTTCTCAGAGTTCTCAGGAACCAACGTACCGTGAATTAGTACGGAGAGAATATCTAGTACTGTCGTCAACAATTCACTGAAAATAGGATTTGCATTGTAACATGGGATTTAAACTGCACTTCCTTCTGTCAGCGTGGAACACTATTCGTAGCAAAGCAAAATGACAATTAACAAGCAGTAGACGGCTTAGGTAAAACATGCATTGTATAAAAACAGCACTTTAAACTTTTACGGCCTACCTGTTTATGCTTGTGTCCACCACCCCATGGCAAACCATCTGTGTCAATAGTATCGCCCAATCTGTTGTGAGAGTTGTACTTCTTAGTATTGTATCAAACATTCCTCCAACCTACAAATAAAACAAAATTCTCGATAGAAAATATTATCAATAGGAAATATTAACCACTGTTAACAAAGTCAAATAAATGGCAAAAGCTCACCAAACTAAGCCTGAGCTGTAGAGCTTCTCTCATCATCTCTTTTATCTTCCAGTCTTCAGGCAGACCCTGATCTCCTTCCTTTGCATTGTTAACAAACTTCTCTATCTGTCCGTGCAGTGAATTTAGTAATCCTTCACGCTGTTCATCCTGACCTCTTAAACAGGTCAACAGCAACGACAGGAAAGGCTGTAGACTTAGAAGAGCAGTACTACAAAAAAATGCATGTACATGTAATTAGCTACCACATATTTGCAACACGTGTTTACAAGAACTGTCTTTAAATGCAACATACACAGAAAGAGCAGCTTCCTACCTTTTCTGCAGATTCTTCTCCTTTTCTTTTGCAGTTTTAGCGGACCAAAAGTTATTGCCAGTTTCCAATACATTGCCTGAAGCTTTCAGTACTTTGCCCTGTACAGATGTATGCAACTTGGAAATGAGTGGAGCTATCAACCATATTCCTTCCTTCTCTACGTCAGGCCTGTAACATAAACGTACATCATTATTAAAGTGTTACTCTTATTCACTTTTGATTCTACACATACTCATAACAACAATGAACGTTCACTAAATATTCACACCCATATGTCCAAGTGTAATCTTGCAGTTAGCATATTGATTCCAACAGTTCAAATAAATCATTCATTGCTTAAGTTTACTTTAATTCAGGACACCGCTCTTAACGTGTACTTCATAATTACCATCTCTGACTAGAACTGGTGCTGGTCCGGTATCGTAATCTCTCCGTCTCCTGTTGAAAGACTTCTATAGTAGCTTTGGCAATGTTATCAGATAGCTGTGTAGTTTCTGAAGAGGAGTTCGATGCTTGTCTGAACATCAGCTGAAGCTCCAACCATGAAACCCGTAACGACCACTGGTCCATGTTCTGCAACATATGCAATATACTGGTTGATATTTTTCTAATTCTTTTTGCCCATTTTTGCACAATAGAAAATTTCGAAACGTGTTCAGCCTTTAAAATTACTTACCTTCAGTATTCTGGTAATAATTTGTTTTTGTATAGGTTCTTGTTCGTCATCATCCTCATCTTCTTCAGGAATCTCTGGTACACCTCCCGGATAACAGATCATTTGCACCAACTGTTGTGCCTACAACACATGAATTCTTTATGTAAATTTGGCATCACACTTGGAATATTATGTCCTGTGTCAGTAATTTACAGTGCCTCCTGGCATCAAAAGCACAGATTGAAAATTGAGCGTCATTACCTGTTTATTTGAAAGCATTTTATCCAGCAACAGATCAGGTGTGAACAAGCTTTCGGGATTCTTAAGGAACTTCTCTCTCACCCACTCTTGACTGCAGATCTCCTTCAATGCATGTTTTGCATATTCACTCAACCCAACGCTCTTCATTCCTCCCTTATCTTTTGCAGGGGTTGAACTGTAACAGACAATACATCCATATTATTTACATTTCAAACACACAACTGAGTTTATCAAATGAGTAATTTTGCTGCAGTACATAAACACCACCTAATTGCACAAAACATTTTTACAGGACATTTAGAATACACATATAGTTTTATTTACAGACCATTTTTTGGAGTACTTACGCTGTAGGCAGAGACATGCCCATCATATCCATATCATCGTTATCGTCTAAGCTTTCAAATAAACTACTGATAATATCATCTGATTTTTTCTGTGGTCTGTTCTCACTCTTCATACAGCTGTCTCCTTGATAATACACGAACAATGAAGAATTTTTCTCATTACAACATGTTAAAACATTTTAACATTAATCGAACTTGTGCAGAACTTACTTTACACTTTGCCCTGTCAAGCAATTTTGGTGAATGGGCAGTACATGCCGCATAAAGTATAAAGTTGGATGGAATATGCCTCACCAAGCATGAGTATTGATTTGAGTACGGCTACAACAGCTCCGACAGTGATGCTTTGATGCGCTGCAGCTAATAGATGTTTATCTGTTGAACTTTTTATGGACGATCCTCCAGTTTTACCGTTGGACTGACCGTTATTCCCCAGATCATGAGCCGAGAAGAGTCTCAGTAACAAGTGACACGTCAGACGAGCACCAGGTTCCGCATCTTGGTCGCCTCCAGATCCAGCTGGTACGAAATTAATTATCGTGTGACTTGACAAGAATCCACAATTTTAAAATTAGTACTAACATTTGTATCAAAGAACAATAAATGACAAAATGTTATTTTCTACATAAAATGCTCACCTGACGGACATGCTGCAAGTAGCGAATGTAAAGCAACGTGAAGTACAAAGTCCTCTAATGTTATGCACTGTCTAGCAATTAGAATTGCTGTAAATACTGCAATTTGGTCATGAATGGACAGGTCAGCCACCTACAGAAAATAAATGTGAATTAATGACGAGAATTTTTTTTTGATGTAGTCATATTGTACAGTATATTGCACCAAAATGGAACAAAGTGTAGAATGAGCTATTTTAGCAATTAAACTGTATGATACGTACGTCCACTTGAGTAAGTACATCTATGAAACCACAGTTGTGATTGGACGGACAGCATAATGCCTTGAGTACACCCAACCACTCTGAACTTAACGATGTGCAACAAGCCGTTAGTTCGGCACACAATGCAGAGACCTACAAATATACATCAATTTAATCCTGTAATTTCACAATTATATATCCTGAATAGCTTTCCATATTAATACCAATTCACTACTGTCTGAACTTACAAAAACTTTAATCTCCCCGTATGTAATACAGTAGGTCATGAGTAAATCAAACCTCGTTTAATCTTTCGATACTCTGGCAGTTTCCTATATTGAGTAGTGCATTGCACACGAAGCTGTATCGGTTCGCGTGATTTTCATTTAACTGTTTCACTAAATGAGGATCTGGCTTTGACCTGAAAATTAAAATCGAAAATTGATTTTGTAGTCTTGCTTTTGTCATAAATTGGTGTAACAAATTCAGTTCTACGCATATTTATAAACCTTAAACGTATTACTCTCCACTTTCAATGCACTGCAAGCAAAACGTAAACTACAATAATTATCCTCTTACTTTGGGTTTTCTAATACATCTACTAATATTGCTGGCTGCCACAGCAGATTTGATGCTGAGGGTTGAATCGGTGCATACAACACGGCTTTTACTTTGTTGCTTAAACCACCAAATATTTCCTGGTACTTTGATAACTAAAAGACAAAACAAAGCAATTTAAAGAACCAGTTCTTAAAGCTTGCTGTAAGTGCGTAACTATTAAACTATTACTTTAAAATCCGTCCAATTGCATCCTGCACTTCACACAACTTGTATGAAGGTAAATGTGACTTACTTTGTCAAGTTTACACCAAACAAAAATGTCGTATAGATACGCAAGAATACATCTCTCCGAGGACGAGCAGTCTCCAGGATTGTTTATGTGTTGTATCACACTACACAAACTACAAACAGAAAAAGAAATAAAATGTTACGCTCATTAACCTCATAGTACTCTTACCCTGGGAACCACAATACGTTAAATGGCTTCAAATGTTATTATTTCTGAATTTCTCAGGTGCACTGTAGTTTCTTATTTAATTTATGAGTTTACTAACATGGTGCATTGCTTAACAGCTCTACATACCCCTCGAAAACATCATGTATTTGTTCCGGTGATACAAGTATAAACTGATGATACTTTCTAACGACACCAACAACACACAGACACAGCGATGTGTTGTACGTCTGAGCCAAACCTGAATTCTTCATAAACAAATGTTTCTCTACTTCACTCAACTCCTTCAGTAACTGAAAACAATGGAGACAGGCATGTTTTATTATAATCCATGTATGATTACATTGATATTTTCTGCGGTCAAGGTTTTAGTAGAACCACATGCAAATAGTTCTTTCAGTGTTCAGTGGTTGACTACAAATAATGCAAATTATTTATTTCTTCCAGTACCTGTGTTAGGAACTCCAGCAGTCCACTGATATTGTAAGCATGTTCCATCATATCAAACAGAAAGGAAATATTATCAACGAGGGGGAGGTAGCTAGACGTGCCGGATGCAAAACTGTTAATTTGTTCGACTACACTCATAGCACAGGATGATGTCACAGCATGTTGATCAAAGTATGATAGTTTGCAAAACTTGTTGAAAAGTCCTTCATAATTTGTGGTGGTTTCAGTGGCTACAGTGTAAAAAGAAAAAAGAAAATTAATATAATGCATCACCCATGAACAAAACACTCATCACAAACATTTGGTATTTAGTGGCAACTTTCATGTAGATGTCGGCTTAATTTATTTAATTCAAGACTTACTGTCCTTTTCCTTCTCGGGTTTCTTCTTCTTTTTTCCAAAATCCCCACCGCTGATATCCATGCAGTTTTTCTTGCTGAATAATCTGCTGATCTCCTTCGTTACTTTCTTCACGACATGTCGAGCTTCATCTCTAGCCTGTAAATATGAATTTCATTGAATATCCACAGCATTACATTGGTCTGTTATTCCCTGCTGATTAAAATTGATCAATGCATTTTGGTCTTTTCGGCACTCGATGCAAAATTACAAATTTAACTGTTAAGAATATTACCTTTCCAACACCATACAAAGTAATAAGCCTCTGGTTGACTTCATGTGTACAACTTTCATCCTGAGGTATGGGGAAGTGTGTTGCATAGTACAAGTGTTTAGATGGTCGCTTTGGTTGTGGAGGATCCGGTTGTGACTGTCTGCTCTGACTTGCTGGAGGTACTGAACCTGGGGTGTGTGGCATACTTGGCGTGTGTGCAACACCTGAACGGAACAAAGTACATATGTATTTAGCTTTACGGTTACGTGTATTTTTCACCATAGTTAATGTACTTTCACTACACTTTTTATCAATAGCTCAATATGTGCATCTAAGAAAACTATTTGTGTATAGTTTACCTCCTGGCGTATGCGCAGAATATCCTGGCGTATGTGGTGTGTATTGTCCAGGTGTATGTGCTGAGTAAACTGGAGTGTGAACTGGTGTATGTGGATGAGCCCCGGGATGACCTGGAGTTAGTGCTCCTGGGGTATGACCTGGAGTGTGGGCACCTGGGGTATGCCCCATGTAAGCAGACCCTGGTGTATGTGCTTGACCTGGAGTATGAGCTTGTGCTGGCGTTGCTACAGATCTCTCTGATTTAACTGAACCTGAATCAAAATACAAAGAGATGATTAGTTTTCCTAGCGATGACATATTCGAACTGAAAAGTGAAACGGAATTTTAAATTTTAAAAGTGATATGAATAACTTGTTTCTATGGCTCGCCTTTTTAAAAAAACAAGTCGTAACTTACCAGGTTGACTGGGACTGTGCCTGGTGTCATCTTTGAAGGCAAATATATCAAAGTCATGATCCAATTCCATTCTCATATCATCCTAAATAAAAATTAACATCTATTATGTGCCGCAAAAGAAGATTTATTTCGTTCTGAACCTATCAACTTTTAAAATTGCCAATAGTAATTATTATTCATAAACAGAAATTATATCAAACAATTAATTCCACCTACGTCATGTTTATCGTCACCCATAATACCAGCAGGGTCCAGTGTCTCTATGGCATTCATACTGACATGAATACCTGGTATTGGCATCAAGTCACCTCGGGATATCAACGTCGACATGTAGGCATCATGTGAAAATACATCGTGGCGGATGAGTTCACAAAACAATAGAATTAGGTTGGAAAATGCCTGACGGTTGTCTTGGGTTGGATTGTTATCTGATAAAAACGACAATCATCAATTATTTTTCCAAGTCTACATGTAAAACATTAAATCGTTTTAACCGTATGTAGAGTATGCTTGAATAATTTGTACCAATTATTGGTGCCTTTGTGTCCAGAAACTGTAGCAGGAAGTTCTGGAATGTTGGTTGACCACTGGATGCCATGATATCAGATTCCATTGAATCTTCGTCAATGTTTTCACCGTCTCCGATTTTCTACAAATATGATGGTGTAATGTGACACATGTAGCATGCAAGATAACTTATATAAGATGCAACATGACAGCAGAATATAATGCTCTTCCTCAATTGTTACATCATAAAAGACTTGAATATTTTAATGTTAGGGTGATTACAGTTGGCATCTGCCTGTAAATATCAATGCCATTACACACTTAGCACTCTGAAAGCAGCAAATTTGTGCCAAAACGATCACATACCTCATTCTGCAATTCATTTTGTCTCTTCTCCAACAGCTTAGCAACAACTATTGCCCTGTGTTCACCGGTTCTCTTGGTGCTGACGGCCCACTCACACAATAACTGTATCACAGGTTCATCACTAGACGTTGGTTGCTGTTTAAACACAAAATATGTATAAGAACAACTGTCCAATTTGTTTTGGTTCTTTTTCGTTTGTTTCAAATCCAACCCAATTTTAATCCAACTCCATTAACATAAGACAATACTATTGCAGCACATTACAACACAAATTACATCATAATTACCTCATTATTTGTGTCTTTGATTTTTTCTGTTGAGAATACTTTTTGATACAATGAATCTATCGACGTTTGAACTTCAACTCTGTCAAAATTGTGTCGATCCAGAATTTCAAGGACATTAAGGATTCTGCTGATCGTGTCACCTGCAAAATTACGAACATGTAACCATATTACTTTGCAATTTTTTCATAAATTCATCAAAGTATGCGATTATTCACTTCAACTACCACAGGATAGGGCGTTTGTATTTAATGTTTCCATGTAGTCTTAATATGCAAATGTTTGCAACTCAAAGTAATACATACATAAAACAGTAGTGAGTAACTTACCAGCAGATGACTGCTGTGATTTGTGAGCAGACCACCTTCTCTCTACAGCATGCCCTCGTACTCGTATCTGGTGTTCTGAGAGCCGCAATTGTTGGCGTATCTAGATACAATATATTCATTCGTATATTTTGGAAATGGCAAAAACATGTACGAAACATATCATTAGCATTACCACCTGTTACTTACAGGTTGTACAATATGCATGCTCAGGACGGCCATGCTAAAGATGGGTTAAAATTCTGTCTTTTTACTGTTCACACTTTTCCCTGTATTTCTTAAATTTGTCTATGGCCTGGATCATCTCATTTTAAGTTGTAAGTTTAAAGTTGTAACTATAATGATTCATGTGATAGATAGACAGTTTACAGTAATTTTATCATTTGATAGAAGAAACCAGCACCTGCTTTGGGCGACAACCTGCCTTACACGACACTTTTGAATAAAATTTTAGGGGTGTCCTACAAAGCAGGTTCTACTGTATTTGGGAAGACATGCCCAAAGCAAGGCCTTACAAAACTGAGGTACATAAGCCGATAAAATTGCAATTTATTATAAAATCCTCGAGTTTGGCTTAAATTTGACGTTTCACTGTTTTATTAAAAAGTTCCCCCGTGTTGTACGTAAATTGTCTGTGTTTTCTCTGTCTGTAAAAATTCAAATTCCATGTTTTCCCTGTGCTTTGCTAACCTGATGCTGCATTATTATATTACCAAAACTGAAAACATACATGAGGGTTGTCAACTCCCGGTGGCATGGGAAGACTGGATGGTGCACAGTGCAACAAATCAAGTGGTGAACCACTTAAAACTGGGTTCTTCTTATCCTCTCCAAAGTAATGCCAAACTAAAGCTCCTGGGCATCTCAGTGCAATGGACTGGACTATTGAACACATACTTAGCACTAAACCTACAATATACATGTACAAGTGTAAATTTACTGTTTTACAGTACAATCTTTTTTCGAACTTTTTTTAAACTTACATATCCTAAAACAGTGACAACTCACAACCTAAAAATAGAATTCACTTTTCTAAAAGCCGAACTGAATATTAACAAACACACGTGCACTACTTACACCCCTTACCCCTATGTTCTTGACAGTTATGTAACTCTGCATGTAACTATGCAAATACACTGGCAATTCAGTAACCAAACCTCACTTTAAATTTTGAAAACTAAATTGATTGTAGACAAGCACAAGAGCAATGTCTAAACTCCTTACCCCTATGTTGTGGACAACTATTAAACTCTGCAAATACACCGGCAATTTGACTAGAGACTGGAGTGTTGGCACTGGTTGTCGTCATATTCCTGTAAAAGGTAACTTGAAAATAGCAAAAAACCAACGATGCAAGTTTTGAAATATCAAAAGCAATTTTGCACAAGTATCAAGTCTTTTGAAATTTATGTTTCTTTTTTTCATATTTTATTATTTCATGAAGTACCACTTAATGTGAAACAAGCCACATAATACCATTTTCCATGAAATCTTGTTAAAATTGTATTGTCGAAAATCAGTTTAACTAACATAAGAAAACTTTTGAGGATGCATACGTTAAATCAGATTTAGAATGTGCATAAATAAAACAAATCAAAACAAAGAGAAATGCAAGTTTTGTTACACGTATGTTTTACCTGACATTAAATTTTCTGAATATAATGAAAGAAAAGTTCAAAAATAATATTAAGAATGTGCCCTTTGGTTTATAAGTGTAATTCAGTCAATTTATAAATCTTCAGTTAAAAAAAACTAAAAGTACCATATGTGAGAATAATTATGATGAAACTATTTTTGCTTTACAGATTTCATTTGTTCTTTTCTCTCTAAACGCAAACATCGAACGTTTCTTGCTTTACGTACCCATTTGCTGCCGGTGACACGAGTGGTGACTGGGTTCGTGGTGAAATACAGCCTGATTCATTGATCATTTGTGAGAGCTTCCGTGCACAGAAATGTGCAAGCCGACGGGCTAACCACTGTGTTTGTACATATTCCGACATGTACTAAATATAAAATAGCACAAAGAAATGTTATTAAAACTTTAACAACCATTCCTTGATACAATTTTATTTTATTTAAAAAATAATGCTTCCTACCTTTAAGATCTGAGCCAGTACAAGTTTAAGGACCGTATCATCTGTTATTTTCATCTTTTCCAACATTTCCAGGAGCCACTGCAAGATCTCGTGTCTGTCTAATAACCCTTCCTGTAAAAGTAAACAGGGATTAATAGTTTGCAATTACCTACCAAACGATTTTCGCCTAACTCTTATCGTACTAGGTTTTTATTTCAAATATCAATTTCCTGTCAGTTTCAATGTATCTACATGATAGTGGTGCACTTCCTTAATTTCTGTCTGCATTGTAATCCTACCTCATACAGATGCCTTGTTAGGTCTGATGTGTAATTCCAGATCTTAATTGCTGAGTCTACATCGACCATGGAGCTGCCACCGGCAGTTAGGAAACTGGTTTGTAGACCTGAACTGCTGCCCTGGTAATGTTCTATGATCTTTTGTAGTTGTTCCTTCAGGAATCGAGTTAGTGTCTGGGCCCACTCTGAAATTATATGAAAGCAAAAATGAAGTAACATCAATCTTTACATTTAAGTCGATTATTGAGAGATGATTACATTACTACATGCTACGACCATAATCACTGTTCTTTATATACATTATGATAACTGTAAGCACAACCGAACAATTAAAATGACATGGAATTCCATTCCCTTTATAAAATTTTATAAAAGTGTTCTAACCAATGGCTGGATCTATCATTTGTCTCTTTTTAATTTTTGCCTCAGAAATGGCAACAGTATATGCAGACGACATCTTGATAAGCCATGCTGCTCGAGTAAGAGGGACCTGGTGATCATACAGTGTGGCAAATATCTCCTCTTTCTTGTTGAAAATGGGCACCTAAAACATAATGATTTCTATGAATAAAGAATGTTCAGGGTTTTAACCTCTTTATTGCCAATATCTCATACTAAATTAAAACTCAACAAAAATGTCCGTGTGTACATGTACTATTCTTACCTTTTTGGATAAAACGGTGAGAGGTTTGCTTCCAGCCAAATCCTTGAACCAATTTTCGATTGCATTCTTGGATCTTGCAGTCACCTTAAAAGTACAATCGGCAAGCAAAAATGCATCAGTGACTCAATTTCTAGTAAGATTCGCCGCATAAACATGGCAGTTTGTTTTAATTGTATGAATCATCAACGTCGTAAATGCATTTTTTATACTTCATGCTGAAGGCTACTGAATTTACTTGTCTAATTAATTCTACAAGTGCTTGAAAGTTTACTCACTGGCCAAAAGTTGTCCTTTGGATTAATCTGTTGTTTCTTTTTTCCACTCCCAGAATCTTGAAAAGTGTTCAAATCTGTCTTCTTTGCTATCACATCGTTGAAAAATTTCGATACCTACAAGAATAACATTCTCAAATAAGCCCTCTGTACAAATGTAACACAAGGAAGAAACTTACATGTTAATTATTAAATTGAATAAGACACCTATTAAAATGTGGGGCTTCAATTGTATTTACCTTTTCTTGGGAAATGTTGCAGTTCCTCGCTGACCCATGCTGTAAATGTACATGTAATTTGACATCATTATTCTTTTTTAACTTAATATTATCAAGTCTGACCACTAAACGTAACGTAAGAACTCTTATTCATTGTGAAATAACTGTTGTAATAAACATCTCTTACCTCTTCGGTCACACCAGCTGACGTATTAAATCCATGTTTTACAACTTGAGATGTTAGCTCATCCTGAAACGAAAAGAAATGGCTTCGTTATTCACATAAATGAAATGACAACAATGACCCGTCGTCTCCATTGACCTTGTTTCAAATAGACTCAATGTATACATGTACATTGTTTATCGACACGGTAGTTTAATGTGATTAAATCCCTAGTTCAATACAGAATCCGCCCCTGTAAGGCAAGACTCCCGGCAGTAAGGTATCTAAAACAATGAAATATATAAATAATGAAATTCATAAAATATAATGAATTTCATAAAACGTAATGAATTTCATAACAAAAAAAGAATTTAATATGTCTTTGAATCACAGAATAATCTCTATAAAGTATGCACTTATCCTACAGCACCTAGTTAATGTCTGTTTTCAATGAGTATTTGTTGCTGGAGACTTTTTTTCCTTTAAAATGTTCAGTATTGACATAACCTTGTTTTGACTGGGCTATTCAGAAGGTGTGACTCCATGCTCTTGATGGGATGTTTACAATTGAATGTTTACAATTTAAGGTCAATCAAAGCATGGAATCACACCTTCTGAATAGCCCAATCAAAACAAGGTCATGTCAGACGTAAACAAAAATTCATTATATATAATGAAATTCATTATGCATAATGAATTTCATTTTGTCTAATGAAATTCGTTAAATTTGAGGGTTTTGAATCGTGAGTCAAAGAGACTCTGTAAACAGATCACGGGCAATTCATGTCGTATTTAGTCCTTTACTAATCAATAGAAGTCAGACCAAAGGCACAACATTGTATTTGGAGGTATTTGTTCTTTTTGTACGGAAACTTGTTCAAATCTCAAACAGCAAACATTAAATTGGCCGTGAACAGATAGACCGGTAGACCACAGGTTCCGAACATGTATGGCGAAGTTTACAAGCAAATCTGCCGTCATATTAGAAAAGACTTCTTTTCTAATATGGCGGCAGATTTGTTTGTAAACTTCGCCATAGATCTACATGTTTTTAAACCTGTGCGGTAGACTCTACACCTTTTTTTTCTCTCTCAAACAATGGCGAAGAAGGGTCTACAATGAAGTTAATAATGGTTGTGAGACACTTCTAATAATGCCACAAATAAAACAATAACACATACCTCCTTTTGTTTGGGATCCTGAGGGTACACATCGGGTCCTAAGGTCCCTAATCTCGGTTTTTTAAGAGGTCGATGTTCCTGACTCGGCCAAGCGGCCATTTTGGTTCTTTAGTTTCTACCGTGTCCCGCCCTATAAGATATTCCATAGAGAACGAACTAGATTCTACAGTCTCATTTTAATTTAAGTTTTTTATTTTAAGACCAAGACATCCAGTATCGAATGGTTTCAAAATGAGAAATTAATAGAGGGGGCTCCAGTTTTGGGACGGACCCTGTTTTGGGACAAAATAGTGACTTTCGCATGGAAAATGGCCTACTATCTACAATTGATGTAAATATTATTTTGTGCGTCTAAACATCACAGGATGGTGGAAGGCCCCCCCCCCAGTTAATAGACGGCACCATTTACTAGACAGATTTCTCATTCTCGAGCATTAAAACCATGTAAAAATTGTTATCACATGGGTATAAATGTTACAGGAAGGAAGTAGGGATCTTTCTCTTTCATTTAGCATCGATTACTGAAATTTCCAAGCTG
>JBCAUI010527576.1:0-11509 GCA_038406195.1 Haplosyllis anthogorgicola | reverse complement strand
TGTGGGATGAACCTCATTTTCGGATTCTGTGTTTTTTAGGCTGAAGACCACATACTCTGTCATTCGACAGACAAAAAACCCCAAAAACGTGTACAGGTGAAATATCTTAATAATCTAAAATTAAACTGCAAAAAATCTATTTTAGGATTGGTCCAATGTTCGCCTTGCTGCTCATAGCGGTTGGCACTGGAGGTATAAAACCGTGTGTTGCAGCATTTGGTGGTGATCAGTTCACTGCTGACCAGGTGAATGATTACTGTTAAGAATAATAAAAAGTTATACGAAGGACTTGTAACAATGAGATTCACAACCATTGCTGCAGTTTCAATGGCTTGCATGGGAATGTTAATAGACGTGGAAAGGTATCGATTCATTAATATTAATGCAGTGTGGTGCAATGTAATGTTATTTTACAGACTGAACCGATTTTTTCTCTGATTTTTTTACAGGAAAAAGAAGTAAACAGTTTTTTCTCGGTGTTCTACTTTGCGATCAATGTTGGAAGTTTACTGTCCATGTTACTTACTCCTGTGCTAAGATGTAAGATATTCAGAATATACTTAAAATTACAGCTCAGTAAATACTGGATACCGAGCAATGCATACTCTTACCAAATTCAATACAGTAGAACCTGGTTTTAGCGGCACATTTTTATGCGGCATACCTGCCTTTTACGACAGTTAAATGCAAAATGAATCCTTAATATTTATGTTTATTTGACCTGTTTTGTATGGCATATACGGATTTTGCGGCATTTTAGTCATGACTAATTAATATGTCTTTAAAAACAGGTTCAACTGTACATGTATTTATGAAATAAATACATTCTTTGTAGCTGATGTGCGTTGTTTTGGAGGAGATTGTTACCCTGTGGCGTTTGGAATACCAGCTGTGCTTATGTTTGTCTCACTTGGTGAGTACCATTCTAAACAATTCACTGTATTCTAATGGAAATGGGAAAATCTTATGCAATTCTTTTCTTTGAACATTAGGCCAAAAGACAAATTTGCTGTTTTGAAAGTTCAAATTGGGACACACAAGTAGTGTATAACTTCCACCGTAAAGTTAAAATATCTTGAAATACGACATTATCTGGAAATAATTCTAGTCAGTTTGTCTCAGAATAACAACTTTATGTTCAATTTCAGTTATATTTATTTGCGGCAGAAAAATGTACAAAGTTTATCCACCAACTGGAAACGTAGTCAGTAAAATGTGCAAATGCATAGGCGTAAGTTTTTCAATATTCTACTGGAAATATCCTTACACTCTAATATCTTGCCTAATTCGAAACTAATTTAGCCAATGGAAGTCAGAATACTGTACCCAAGATCACAGATTAGGAAAGTTTTTACTGACAGATTCTTACTTCAATTGTTATGTTCCATATCTCGAAGTGATTTGTTTTGTCAAAATTACCATTCTATAAAGAAATTCTTGGAAAAATGAAGTTTGGAGCTATTTGTAAAAGAGCATTTTTTGTATTTAAGTTTTAAATTGCAGCATGCTATTGCAACAAAGTGTAAAACTAAGGGGGAATCCAGAGAGCATTGGTTGGACTTCGCTTGTGATAAATATGAAGTACGTTAATTAATACAAATCATTTGAATAATGGACAAGGATAATTTACATAAGTGACAAAATGTAAATCAAAACTACTTGAATGTGAAAAAAATCCCGAAAATTGGCAACCCTGATAATGATTGATATACTCTGAATTTTAGACTAAGTTCATAGACGATGTGAAAGCAGTATTACACGTCCTACTTCTCTTCCTGCCTCTACCTGTGTTCTGGGCGCTGTTTGATCAACAGGTTAGAATGCATAAAAGTGGTTTCTATAACTGCAAAGTATTTGGATGTATTTGAAATACAAATGCTATGTTTGCATTTTCGTTTATCACGAGTTTTGCACTTGTGTGCAATAATGTGTTTCAGTTTGAGAGATAGTACCAGCAGCTGAATGAACGTACTATCTGTATTAGGGTTTTGAATTTAGTACTGTGTAAGTTATGTCATGCATATTGTATTTCATATTTCTTTCAGGGATCAAGATGGACACTGCAGGCATTGCATATGGACGGAGATTTGGTAGGTAAAAACAGTCTTGGTGGAAAAAGAATACTTTTCGTAGCCAATTAATAGCCAGAGATATATGTGGCTTTAAGCTCCATAATGACGATGATAAGTCTGTAGCACATGTGTCGATAATTTATATTTGACCGGTAAGCAAAACATCTATGAGCTCAAAAGCAAGTGAAGACCACTTGTTGTGATCTCGCGCATGGATAACCAGCTGATATCAGTTTGTTATGATTTACAGGGCAAGTTTGGTCACATGAAACCAGATCAGATGCAAGCACTCAATCCCGTTCTCATCGTTGTGTTCATTCCAATCTTTGAAAGTATTGTCTACCCCTTGTTGGACAAGTGCAAAATACCAAACAGGTAAGTACATGGGTGGTAGTTACGTTTGTTGACTATGAGGAGAGAAAATGATTTTCTTCACTGTACCGGAGATTTTCGATTTTAAGACCTGGTCTTATGTATTAGAAATGACCATTTTAGTATCATACCTTTGGCACCAAATATAAGACCATGGGCTAATAAATGAGAATAACCCTACCATTATTAAGTACTCTATTGGCCTGAGATATATTTCTATTGAACTTTAATAGCTATAATGGCATGTGTTAATATGGAGGATCATTTGCAGAAGAAACCTACTGAATTTAATGCATCTAGCATAGCTGTGAAAAAATCAGGTTTATCTAGACCACGGTCTTTTATTTGGGTGGTCTTAAAATAGAGAATCTCCGGTATTGGGCACACTGTTGTTTTGCACAAACTGAAGACTCCATGAGATATCTTTTAATTTGCAGACCACTGCAGCGCATGTGTGCTGGTGGGTTGCTTGCTGCAGGATCATTCGTGATAGCTGGATTCCTTCAAATCAAGATAGAGGTAACTCTCTTAAGTCTTTGTGGAAATACATGTTTCAAATGAAATAATATTGATTTCAAAGTGACTGATGAAGTTATAGATAACAAATTTTTTAAGTAACAAGTTTCGTTCAACATCCAGTCTCTTTAGAATTCATTTTGAGTGAGTAAACTCTTGATTTTTTCAGTCCACAATGAGCACGCCTCTAGATTCATCCCAGGCATCGTTACACTTCATTAATGCTTCACCATGTCCAGTACATATAGACGCACCAATGCTGAATTCATCGCTACATGTTGCTCATGTAAGACTTTTACACTCGTATGTCATTTATAACTACACTGCATTGAGAATATATTATTTCAATATTTATTGTTGAAATGCCTTGATTAGAATAATACATTTGATATACATGTACTCAGAAAAACCGTGGTAAACACCAACAAACAATAAGCAATGTGTACATCAGTATCAGAAGTAACAACATGAATACTCGTGAGTAAGCATGTGAGGAAAAGATCCACCCTTGAAACAGACAAAGGGTACCAGTAGCCCCAGAAAATGGATCTTTGTCCACTAAGTTAAACAGCAACAACAGCAACAAAGAACACAACAGGACCTTGATTCTGTTTCACTATATTTTCATTTTTATGTATTTTAGGGGACGGAACCTTTGCGAGTTATAAAGGGAACATACACCGCACGCATCACTCCTGCAGCAGAATGTACTTACTTTTCAAACCCGGTTAACTTTGACTTCACTCTAGAGCCCGAGAAGTACTACCATGTCGTTATGGGAGGAAAAGACAGTCTGCAGGTTCACCTGGTAAGTGCTCTGACAGTGAATTTCAAAGTTTACGATATTTTTGACTGTACACAAAGCTGCTAAGCTAGTTTAAATGACCCTGTCTTGGGCGACACTCTGCCTTTTATGACACTTTTGGGAGGGAAAAGTTTATAGTGTCTTTCAAGACAAGGTCTACTGTATGTAAATTATCAATGTGTACGCAATTGGTTAAGACACACACACAAAGATACCAAAAATAGCTTGGTTACAATGTAAAAATTATGGAAATAGACTCGGAGATAATTAAAGGTAAATAATTTAATTGTCAAAAATGTTACCAAGACATGTTATTCGTTTACTTTCAGTTTGAATATAAAGTTGATAAGCCAAAACACGGCGGTGCTCACGTCAGGTAAGTTTAAACGTGTTCATCAATTCATTTAACCGTTTTGGAAAGAATCTTAACTATTATCTGTCCCACTAAAGCTGTAGGCGGACCTGATCGCTGATAACTGATCAATGATGACTGATCGCTAATAATTGGCTCGGTGCCAGCACAAGTGCACTGACCAGCCCGCAGCTGTGAGGGTACTTTACTCACACATGCTACACCACCAAGATCACGATTTTCATGGGCCCTGTGGCAGACGGGCTAATAACTAGTAGTAATACTGATAAATACATTGTTTGGCATTGTATGACTTGTAGAGATATACGAATAAACTATGTTAAATGCATTATTTGATGTTTCATCTCTCATATAGTCTGATATATGTGTCGGAAGTGCCGCCGGGAAATGAAAACGTAACTCTGGTGGAAGGAAAGACCAAGTATTCATTTAATGTGACGGAATTCAATGCCACTGCATTCCAAGAGGTGGATCCAGGAACGTGAGTATTTTTTTCAGTGATCGGTTGTACTGAACTATCTGCTCAAAACACGGAGTGTGTGTTGCACTTGGTAATGCAGCCTTGATTTTCATGAGTCGTGTGAAGCAGTAGTGCACACCACAGATACCACATTGATGCAAAATGTTAACAAGGGTTAAGCTAAAAGCAGCAACTTTAAAACTTCTATTTTTGACGTGTGCAAGTAAGACGTTTTCGAGTTGACAAATGTAATTTAAAGTTGTTCACATGCAGAATAAATTTATTATTTTCCAAGGCATTATTATATACGAAGGCACATGAACATGTGGATAATCATTACAGTTATGAAGTGTATGCCCCACGTACCGCAACAGAGGACGTCAAACTGTCTAACGCATTGACGGTGAAAAGTGGTGGAGTCTACACGGTCATTATACAGCACAATGTTACGAACCCAACTACAGTAAGTTGTGTCTATTCGGTGTTTAGTGTTATTTATGAAATTTATGTACATGTTTTAAAATGAAACAAAACCATGCGCACAAATCTAATGGATTATTAAGGACTAAAACCTTAAGGATAGTTTAACATAAAATTTATCTTAAAAGGTCAAACAAAAGCGATAGAAACAATATACTGTACATGACTATTATGTAAAATAGTGTACATTAAAGGATGGTCTGAATCTACCGACATAAGATGCACTCTCGCATACCAGCGACATTCTTTTTGAGCAGTTATCAAGTGCTTAGTAACTGCTTACGTTTTTCTGCGGTGTATTTTTCACCCTAGAAACACCCACATGGACACTTAGTAAAAATTGAACAGTTAATTTTAATGAGATGTGTTTGTACACGGTATTTTAGGTCCAGATGGTAGACTATGAAGATGCTAAACCGAACCAGGTGCCTTTACTCTATCAGATACCGCAGTACATTGTGATAACTGTGGGAGAAATACTCTTCTCGATCTCCGGACTTCACTTTGCCTATTCACAGGTTAGAATCAACAGTATAGAAATAAAACTAGTATTGAAGAAATTATCCTGAGAATACAAACTATGGCATTTGTGAAATAATAATTAGTGCTGATTCTAGTTACCTATGTAACATTTAGACACTAAAAGAGTTTGTTATCTGATTTTGACCAGGGTATGCACTGAGTGTATTGATTAAATTTCTATTATGTAATCAGTTTTGCAGTCAAATGGTTCAATATGTATTCTTTCTTGTCGAAATGTTAAAACTGATGACCAAAATTCATGTAACTAGCGAATGTACCAATGTTAAGGGCAAGAAATAAATTCATTTCCTTTCAATATTCCGCATAGGCTCCAGCGAGTATGAAGTCGGTTCTGCAAGCAGCATGGCTGATGACGGTTGCCGGTGGAAACCTCATTGTCGTTATCATCGCAGAGGGCCAATTTATTAGCAGTCAGGTATGACCTAATGGGGCTTTGTAAACGCTATTTAAACAAAAACAGGTTCTGAAAGGCATAGCTCTACAATTTGTAGATTCTCAGCTTTGATCTTGGGCTCGAAGGTTGTGGATTTATGGACTATCAATTGGAAGGTTGTAAACTTTATTACAGTAGAACCTGTCTTGAACGGTATCTGTCTTGGGAAACATTTTGCATAAGACGGCAAGTTTACCCAAACATGAATCCTTTAACTTGTGTCTATAATACACAGTCTTGAACGGCATTTCTGCCTTTTACGGCACAAAGTAGGGTGCCGCCCAAGGCAGGTCCTGCTGTACTTGAATAATGTATAATTATGTACAAATTTGTTTGCCCGACAGGGCAAACTGTACCTTTACAATATATTTCTTCTCTTTATTAACAGTCGGTGGAATTCTTTGTATTTGCCTCACTCATGGCAGTTGACATGATCATCTTTGCCATCATGGCGTACCGGTACACCTACATCAAGCACGAGGCGGAATATGATCCGGTAGACTTCGACAACACTGGACTAGTCGGTGATGTACCTGCACCGGACCTGACAAAACCTGAAGGCGATGCAAAACCAGAAGATAAGGATGAGAGTAATATATAATTGAGAAATCTTCTTTATTCATGGTGAATTTGCGTAGTTGTTGCAACCAGTGGATGTGTTAGTCTCTTCGTGCAGATCGTTAACTCCACATTTTTGCAAAGTTTATTTTATGTTAGCGCATTTTTTTTGTAAACGTGGAATTTAATGGTTTAATGTCAAAATTTGAATTTGTTAATTTACTGGCAAACGTAATGGTATTCATGGTTGTTAGAACTGGTGCAAGTTAAAATGCATGTTACACATTTCCATGCATTCGTTTAACTAGTGGTGTCAACCCGTAGCTTTTTCATGACCCGGGTCAACCGTGGTGCCAGTTAACCGAGTCAACCATGGGTCAAAGTTAGCATATTATTATTATAGTATAAATTTGTATTACCATTACCATTGTTTTGTTTTCAATGGTCAATGCATTTGAAGCCCCTTTAAAGAGTAGAAGACTGTAAAGAGTAGAAGCCACTTCAAAAAGATGGCTACATCTTTGTTCAAATCAGCTAACAATAATTTAATGAAGTTGAAGAAATTAATTAAAAGATAAACATCTTAGTTCTTGAACTGTTATATATTTTTATGTTTGAGAAATAATAGCTTTTAGCTTAAATTTTAAACGTGAAATTTGATCATGGGTCAAGGTTTGTCATGTTCTTGACCCAGGTTGACTCGGTTAAAGTCTGACTCGGTTTGACCCGGTTAACTGGTTAACTTTGACACCTCTAAAATGGACTACTGGAATGAGAAATTGCATTTAATTCGGAGAATGTGAAAAAAACCCAGTTGATATAGATGTCGTTGTAAATCATGCCTTGACTGCAGTGTAATTTTTGTTGTTGTGCTGCATACCAAAGTGAAGTGAGAAACCTCCAATTGCCATACATATTTCTCTCATGTCAAAATGGAACGGTTGTTCAATCCAGTGAGACCGAAAAAACAGAAATTCCAATGTTATTCACATTCCAATGTAGCCGTGGCGCAAATTTTGGACCAAAAAGTCTGGACATACTCGTTTTTGAAAAGAAATACCTGGATGACTTGTCATCAAATCGGTACAAATGCAGATTTAACTATCTCAATGTTGTAAGTGCTTTTAAGTAAGTGACCCTGATCTGTGATGTAGTATTAATGTAGAACAATTTGTATTTTCTGATGTATATACTCCAATTTTATATTTATGCATTGTTAACATTACAAATATATAGTATCGTTATGAACTTATCCACGACCAAGACTTGAGATTGCTGAATGGTAGACTGAATAGTTGTAGAGATCTGAATTTAGTTAATTTTACATCTTACATTGTAGCAATTTTGGAGGTGTACTTGTTGGTCAACTTGAAAACGAAATAGCATACTTTAGATTTTACAAAAAATTCTCTTGGTTACTGTGATGAAATGATGAATGCTGAAAATAGCATGTGACGTAACTAAGGAATCTCTAGAAAACACGAAAAACAATTTTGTTAACACTTTAAATTAACACTTCCGAACCCCTAAAATACACTTGGTTAGTATAGGTTGCAAAATATTTCGTAATGAACGTCATAAAGTAGCTTCGTGATTTATTCCAAAGGAAGCAATGTGACGGTACTATGCTGCATAATTGATGTAATACGTTGTAGGAGTCTCAAATGCGCGCCGGTCTCAGATGCGTGCCAGTAAATAGTTTAAATTTGTGAAGACAGTCGTGAAAAGTTAGTTTTCACATACTTTACATTGGCATTACTTTACATTTTTCAGAAATAGATAAATAGTTTGCAAATGTCATGTAGTAATAATTGTAGATAAATGAACATAAAAATGTAAATTTATTTATTTGTCAAAGTGTCATGTAGTAAATATAATCACAGAGAAATTTATTTATTCATTGTATATCATTTTACATCTAATGATTAAATTTAAATGAGTCAATCAATTTTTATTTGAATAATTTTTTTTATTTAAAAAAGTCATTTATTTAAATAAAAGATTGATTTATTTATTTAAATTTAATAATAGTTGCAAAATATTATTTAATAAATAAATTGATTGGTTTAAATTTAATATTTAATAGTTGTAAAATGATGTCCCAATAAATAAATAAATTTAATAAATAATGATATACAATAAATTGATAAAATTAATAAATAAATAAAGTGAAGACATGATTATTTACTACATGACACTTTGACAAATAAATAAATTTACAATTTTATTTTTTATATTCTTTTATCTACAATAATTAGTACATGACATTTGCAAACCATATTTATCTATTTCTGAGAAATGTAAGATAATGCCAACACAAAGTATGTGAAAACTAACTTTCCACAACTGTCTACACAAATTTCAACTATTTACTGAGATTGTTATCTGAGGAGCCTGATTGGGCCATGGCTCAAATGCACCCCCTTTAAGCAGCAGCTTAAAGGTGCGCAGATGAGCCGGCGCGCATTCTATCCTAGTACAACGTATACTTGTAAACGTGTTGTACACCAGTAACAATGAATTCGATGAACAAGTGCTTGTAATATTACCAATTGTGCCAATTTGCTAGGATAGCCGAATTATGTTGTGTGAATACCATCGCTGCATGCATTATTACATAGCGCACCGCCGATCAAGACAGATTTAAAACATAATCAAAACAAAAACAAAACATTTGTAATTTTCACACAGGCAATATCTTGTTTATGATGTACGATGCTCTGAATGTTTATTTCCGCTATTTCTCAGTAATTACCCGATTCATGCCTGGTGTTGCATGAACAGAGCAAATGGTAAACTTTGCAGATTTCCCCTATTTTGGAGAAATCTCCGTAATTTTCAAGATTCTGTTTTGTTACCCGCTGTGACACTTTTACTCACAAATTTAATTTGCGTGGAATTCACACAGTTCATATATGTGTGCCTGCTGTGTTGTAAACCGATGGTTATGAATTAATCTAGGTTTTTCCAAATTCTTTCCCCTGCTAAATAAGCCAGATTTGGCAGGGAATTTATACTCTTTTCTGTAAAATAACCAATAGTGGTCCATGACTTACTTCAAGTTCAGTACTGAATGCTGTCTTTTCGCATGACTATTTTCAGTCATGTACCAAAGCTTGTCTAAATTTCCCTGCCAAATCTGGCTAATCTGCCTGGATCAGCAAAAGAATTAGGAAAGACCCCCAATGTGTTACATGCTATACCCTTTCGACTAGTGAATTTCAATTGTCTATTAATTGAGGGATGTGATAGAAATGTGGTGATTAGTCTTCTTAAGTCGGTACGTTGCCTTCCTGCTCACCTAACAGTGACTTAAGTTTCTCCAGGGATTGCTAGTTAAAACAGGTGAAAATAGGCAAGTTATACTTTATTTAAAAAGATTCAAGACTTCTTACAAGGTAACGTAAAGAACTGTTAAAGATTTTCCAAGGACTTGTTGCAAGTTGTGTATATTTACCTATACTTAAATGCATATATGTACGCGTATTTTAAATCGTGAACATTTAAATATTTTATTTTTTGATGAATCGTTAAATGGTGACCCGCCAAATAAATTTTACATCGCAACAGTTAGTTTTTAGGTCTTGTGTCAACATTAGATTGAGGCCAATACAGTAAAACTCCTCATTTACGGTTACGCTTCGTTACGTCCACTCCTGGTTTACGGTCATGTTGACTCCAAATATTTCCTTTGAAATTGTAGCAAAGTGCAGTCCTCCTTTACGGCCACTTCTAATATACGGCCAAATTTAACGGGCAAATAGGTGGCCGCAAATGAGGAGTTTAACCGAATGACATTTCAAGCACAAAAGAAACAATTGAAGTATTTTTTTATATGTTTATTCATTTTATAGTTTTCTCTTTTCAAAATACCATCTTGAGATGAGACATACAAAAAGTTTTCTTATTAAGGAACAGTAAAACAAACATAACAAAGCAACATATAACTATTTGCCTGCAAAAGTTAACAAGATAAATAATTAGTGATAGTAATTATTTGAATTGAGTAATAAGCAATATAAAGTGTGCCCCGAGCTGTGCCCTATTTACCAATGAAGAAGTACAGCAATTCATGGCTATTTTCAATCGCCAAGTATGGCTTGATCTATCTACATGTCAATTGTTAACTACTAATGTTTCGACCTTTAAAAACTTAAAAAGACTTTCAAAGTGTGTGCATAAACATCTGTTAGTTGTTGAGTCGAATACTTGCTTCAAATCTAAAGTGCTACGCTTTGTAAAATACAATTGCACGAACCTAGAAGATATCTTTTGATCAAACAAATATTTCGTGCTCCTTTACAAACATAGAAAAATACTTTTTTTTCATAATTACACCAGAGTTCACAAAAATGCCACAGATATCTTTATTTTATTAGAAAAACTTCGCTAAAGGTGAGAGACTAAACTTTTGTTCATGTATAAAAAGATTTAGAAAATGGCCTAAAAATTCAAGGTTTAGTCTTTCACGTTATTTAACATTAATGTACATGATTTTTATGGCATCGTGGTCATTTTAAAAATTGACACTGAAAGAGACAATACATATTTTAAGCCAGATTTTAACCTTCTTTGGGCACTTAGATCCAAGAGACATTAAAACATTTTCTGAACATGTTTAAATTTCAAATGCTTAAATTTTTACATGTAAAGGTCATTTACAAGGTCATCATTGATAATAAATTTGCGGCTCTTAATTAGCCCTGTTAATAAATTTGAATTTTCCAATACAAATTAAAGAAATAACACTCGATGCAACCAAGTTCATTTCAATGAATTTTGTTACAGAAATAACGAGACGATGCACACATCAGATAGCCGGTCCCTATCGTCAGTTATTTTTTCCGTTGGTTTGTGAGGGGTGTGTGTGTGTGTGTGTTTTATGTCTGATGGGGGG
>JBCAUI010527565.1:0-11511 GCA_038406195.1 Haplosyllis anthogorgicola | reverse complement strand
GTTTTACATGTGCATAAATTGTACATGTTTTAGGGTCACAATTCACACTTTGCCTTGCACTTGGATGATTCTTTTGTATTGTACATTTTGGTTCAGGGCATTAAGGTTGATAAAATAGGATTCAGCACTTCCTAGGTAAGAATCCGTAAATAGAAGGCAGTATCAATATGCGTTACTAATGTAGCACCATGTGTAGGAGTAACGAGTGACCAAGCGTGCTTCAAGATATACCACCGTGTCTATTTGTTAGAAGAATCACAACGTGTTCCTGCATCAATATCACGTTTACAGAAAAAATACAAGAAATTTTTTTTTTTGTCAGAAGTGGGAGATTATCATTATTATTTATTTTTATTATCTTGTGCACGGCAAGAGCAAAATGTAAAAATTCCTCTCTTTTTAAACGGTTTCAAATTGACATTGACTTTTATCTGCTATACGACTCGGGAAATCGTTTTCATTTTGCTAGATATGTCCTGCAACCATTACACAAAATTCGTATCAATTATGTTCTTAAGGGTATATATGTGACGTACGCTCGTCGCATACCGCTAATAACGTGAGCGCAGAGTGTGACTACTCTCTTTTAGCCACTGACTGGATACAGTGAAAGGGGCGATCCCACTATAGTACCCTACTCTAGGGTGTAGCACTGCCATCAGCATGGTTATCTTTCGCAACCGAAGTGGATAATAACACTAAGGGAGCAGCAGCAAGGGTAATGATTGAATGCTGCTAAGGGAGCAGCTGCTTGGGGATTAGGGATGCACTGGCAGTCCTTCTCCTAGCAGCTCTAACCAGGCAAAGGCAGCACTGTTTTAAAGGGGCAATGTCATGATGTCACTCCAGGGTGAGTGAGTATGTTTGGATGCCATGGTGGTAGATTGCTTGGGGGGAAATCCCAGGGATGGCACTATGATAGGAGGTGGTGCCAGCAGGGCTTGCCCCCCACTGGCAGTCCCAGATAGCTTGCTAGGGTGTAGCAGCACCATTGAGGGGATGTAGCTGGTGCCCCACTCCATCTCCGACCTCTGCTGGCCAGCTGTATCTCCAGGGGTAGAACCCTCCAGGAAGGATGTGGTGATTGGTCATCCTCACCCATGTCCCATGCAAGGGGCACCCACTCCTGGCCAGGGGCTCTTCTTGCTACCAAAGAGGTCCTTGTACATGAGTCATCCAGTGTCATAGTGCCAGATGCCCCTAAGTAGGCCACTGTTGCAGTCTGGATTCTACTCATAGAGACAGCAGATTAGGTTACCCACATCCAGAGGGAGAACTGGGTTCATGCTCATGATGTATTCCCTGACACAGTGGGGGAGGTGGTTGTTAACAGTGAAATCCTCCAGGTTAAAATTGCAGGTGTGTAACAGCACCACCCCAAAAGTGGCAAGTCTATGTTGATCTCTCAGAGCCACCATCCAGACATCCTGGTGTCCCAGCTCCTTGAATTTGTTGGGGAGAAATTCATAGCATCTGAGCTGGGGAGGCTCTGGGGGACAGAAGATGATAGGTTTCCCATGGTAGTGCTCACTGCTCTCCAGCATCCTCCACACCAGGCAAAGCCAGGCTGCCAGTTCTCAGTGCTTAGTGGGGCACACACAGTGCAGTTCCTCATGCCAGGAAGGCACCAGGAGGTCTTCTAGCTTAACTTGATGGAGGTGCCCAGACAGCAATTCTTCTGGGTTCACCACTGGGTTAGGTGGCCAGTTGGATACGCTTCACAGCTGAGGCCACTCTAGCCCTTCTTGCCCTCTGTTCCACATGCATAGCTTCCACCATGGCATAAAT
This sequence comes from Haplosyllis anthogorgicola, assembly GCA_038406195.1. Lineage (NCBI taxonomy): Eukaryota > Metazoa > Annelida > Polychaeta > Phyllodocida > Syllidae > Haplosyllis > Haplosyllis anthogorgicola. Next base: position 9,723 of record JBCAUI010527565.1, on the reverse strand, counting down.
TCCTCTGTTGGGCCACTCATCATGCCAGGTTTTGGGCTCAGTGGCTTTGTCTCTAGCAGCACCACTGGGAGGTGGAGTCACTTTCCTGGTGGTGGTTGCCTGAGACATGCCACTACTGTGGATTGCTTGCCTACTGGCTGCAACCCTGGCTTGAGCAGTGGCTTGGTTTTCCCTGACTTGCTTGCCTGCCCAGTGTCCTCTTTTCTTTGGCCACTGGGATGACCTGGCACTGGCAGGTCATGCCAGTGAGCTGGCATGGCCCTCTCTGTCTCGTGAAGTCAAATGAGTGGCATGTTCCCGTCATGAGGTGGATTTTCTAGCACCAGTACCAGAGGTTGACCTCACAGCACTATCCCTGGCCATATCCACCACTATTCTTATGTCTCCAGACCTCTGTCTTTCATTTTGATGGTGGTGTAGCTTGCAAAGCATGTCTCTCACAGAGGCTACCAAGAGGTGGTTGGGTGATAGATCTGTATGGCCACACATTCTCTGCAGCATGCCCCCAATGCTCTGGACAATAAGTCTTTCATTGGCTCCCCTGGCTTGGCTAGTCTCAAGCTGTGCCAACTTGTTCAGCAGCTCTGTCACCCACAGCACCACTCTGAAGGACAAGGGTTGGTTATGCTCTGGCGGCACATCTCCAGACCCATCCAGTGGCATCTCGAACATAGTACCAGTTGCACTGTGGGCAGTCATGATGGCATTTGACATGAGTGACACCAGAGTGGTGGCTGGGGGAGGTGTCTTCAGTGCAGTGCTGAGTCTCCAGAGTATGCTCACCCTGCAGGGAGTGTGAGGCACTGAGCCTTCTCTGGATGCTGGCTGCCCACTGTCCAGGTACCTCTGGTAGGATGGCACTCAGTAGCCCAGGCCTCTGGCTTCTTCCACCCAGACTTCCAGGTGCCCTCTGACCCCAGCATCCTTATTCACTGCTAGGTCAGCATTGCCAAGGCCAAGGGACTCCAGTAGCAAGGTCAAATCACCCACATGCCCAGCCACATCATAGACAATCTGGAAGAACTGGTGCACCACAGTGGTGGTGGCACCACTCACTACATCACTCTCCTCAAGCTCACACCATTCATTCCACAGTAAGGTGAGTTGCAGAGGTGTCTTCTGGTTCACATCTTTGCACACTCTGAGACACTTCATTTCAAAGTCATGGTGGTGCTGCAGGTTAATATAGGACTTGGAGATGTTGTCATTATGGTCTGTGAGGTTGCCTGTTGGTCTAGCTCAGTGCTAGCTATGTCACATGAGCACTGGTATTCAATGTAGGATAAACAGTTGTGTAGTACCACAAGCTGCTTGATGGGGTCTGCACAGTGCTGTTCATGTTCCACCACCATCTGAGCAATGCTCATGTAGTGCTGGGGGCACTGCAACTCAGGTAAGTTAGTGGCCATGCCATCTTCAGTGCCTGCCACCTGAGCAGTGCCAGGGTCCTAGGCCACTTCTAGTAGTTTGAATGAGGCTGACATAGCATTGTGTTTGGCATGAATGCTGCCTTAATTTTGCTGGGGGAATCCCCATTGGGGGTTTTATACCCCTTGGTGATGACATAGTGATGTCATAGTGATGACATAGTGATGACATAGTGATGTCATCTGGCCTCATTTTGATTTTGCACCAAAGAGGTCATGTGATGGGCTTTTTCCACATCATTTGCAGCTTGGACTTTGAAGAGTCAACATGTCAGAGGGAATACCTCCTGGGACTCAGGTAAGCTGCTAACATAGCCTCACCTGCAGCCACTGCCTAACAGCACCACTCACAGTAGTTTTCATGAACACTGCTTTCAAAATGCTGCCAACTTAGTGCTGCTCACATGGCTTTTTTTGCTGCGGGCAATAACTGGGGCCGTGAACAGTCCCATTTATCATATTAAATGTACATTTGGTTCAGTGATACTTTGGTATAGATCTGCCACCAGAGCATCAGCTCCAACAGTATTGTATTAGTTATCATTGTCACTATGTGTCAGCACTAGTAGCATGTGCAGCACAGCATGTGCTGTGTTCTACCAATAACAACTCAGCTTCACTGAGATGCTCAAGCACCTCAGCACTGACCAATGAGTACCTGACTTATCCTCATATAAAACCCAATGTAATTAGGGTTTAGTGTTCACATTTTATTCAGATTTTCATACATTCAGAACTCCAGATTTTACTACTACTACATTTTCTACTGTAACATTATATTGATTTATGTGACTTTGATTTGAATTTATTGAACTTACAATATTTTGTGCAACTTAAACATTTAATATTACATGTGCAACTGTAACTTAGGAAGCAAGCAATAAAAGGACATTGCGTTCAAAGGAAACTTCATTGGACACTCTTGTTGTACCATACTCACATGAAATGCCAATAGTAGCATAGACAGCAGTATCCTTACTGACATAAGGCCCTTGTGATCCAAAGTCTCACGTAACAGCCAAGCAGAGTAAATCATCAACCCCAGCGGCACGCACGCACGCACCTACAGTGGGTTCCCACCGTAACAGTAAAGGGACCCATCACTCCGTGTCTGTTGATTTTAGAACGGATTCCAGTACAGTACACGGAATTCGTATCAGTTTGGGAACAATGGCGCATCAAAAGCACAGTGTGAAATTCTGATGCCCTCTCTTTTGTTCTAGACGTTTCGAAACTGATATAAATTCCGTGTACTGTGCCCTAGGGCCCAAGCAGCACAATTAACCACGTTCATGAACGGTAAGCAGTAAAACTAGTACAAAGTTTGGATTGCAGGAATTAGAATTAGAAACAGGCAAAATAAAAACAACTAAAGGTAAGTTCACTGTTTTAAAGGCACGTCAACGTTATGCTACTGATTTCACGAAACTTGGCTAATAATACTTCTTTTGGAAGTCTTCCACAATAAATCGCAAGAAATAATTTTGGTTTACACTCGATAACTTTCAGACCTACATTTTAAGTTTCTTGCAGGTTTTAATGTAAGTGTATTCATCATACCAAGGGTAACGCATTCCAGATGTGTTTCCTGTGACTTTCCATAGAAAAGTCTCAAAAATATAGAAACCACCAAGTGTCTTGAAAACATTTCTTGAGATAAAGTTGCATGTGCTTTTTTGTGTTTACACAAGAAGAATGTTTCAAGACACTGTTTCAAAAGAGATTAAATGGGTACTTTTGACTTAAACATAAGACTTCAGCTCCTGAAATAGATTTTCATTCAGTGGAATTGAATGCTGTGTATTTGACCAAGTGCTTATTGTTCTCAAAATGAAGAGCACTTAGCTAGACATTCCATCATCTGTCAGAATATAAATGTGTGCCACAAAGAGAGACAGATTACTGAACCTTTAGATAGATCTTAAACAGCAAATAGAACTGATCCGTGACTAATTTCACATTTTGAAAACTACCTTCTCCCATAAAAATTAATTATTGACTTGATATAATCAATACGAGCACTGGTCCTTTTTATTGATGTTGCAATACCATTATGATATGCAGCATCTGAAATTCCTATCAATTTGGAAGCGTCTAGAACAAAAGAGAGGACATTGTTCCAAAACGGATGGGAATTTCACCCTTTGCTCCAACCAGTAGCCAATTTGCAAATATTACATGTGGACATTGTGAAACAGTGGCTGTGCAGCGATGCATGCATATGTGAATGACTCATGGATCACTGCTCAGCACCAAATATTTAGAACAGTGCTCAATCTACTCTTAAATGACAATTCACGCCTCATGCTTAACAGCTGATCAATGGTCATGTACTGATTCACTGACACCCTGGCTCTACAGGGTAAAGATTTCTTTATTAACAGCAGATGTCGCTAGTTAAAGGGCTAACTTACCGTTTGGTAACTAGTACTACAATGACATTCAGCTTCGCTCTGCTGCACAAGCAGTATCATTATTACGACGAGTGAACGTAAATCATTACAAAGTTGGCAATACTTGAAAAGGTATTATTTATCACAAAACATTCTGTGAGAAACAGGCAAATACATCTCATCAAGTAAGTTCTTTTTATTTTCTTTATCAGATCATGAAATTACTATTTAAAGTTTAGCCCCCCCCCCGGTAATAATTGAATTTAATGCTGAGCTCATTCAATTCAATTATTGCGGGGCTCTCAACTTTTGATAGTAGTTTCGTGATCTGCAGTTGAACTTTGTTTTGCTCTCGCCGAATATTTGAATTATTTTATTTTCCACATTCCTGTCAAGAATTGAGCGTGCATCGGTTTGTCTTATTTATTGCACCGCTTAATTAGGTAGATTAGGCAAATTATACAGGGAATTTATACTGTTGGTAATAAAATAACAGATAATGGATAAATGATAATGGTACATTAAAATGATTTCATTTTGCTACAATAAAACAATATGCTGTGATTTTCAAGCGAACAAAAGAACATATTGTTCCAAAAATGAAGAGGTTTTTTCGGACATTTCGTCCGCTGTAGATTCATTACCAAATTTAGTCCTTTTCAGGTCATTATTATTAGTCATGAACAAAAGGGAATGAAGGTCCCCCGCGTAATTTGGCTGATTTGTCTATTTGACCCAATTTATGTAATGTGTTCAAATAGACTTTATTCAGTTCAGAATTTGAACATGGTGTCTAAGGGTGAAATAAGATACGAGCGGTGTGTAGTCTTAGACTTGTTTATTGAGTGCTGCAACATATACATGTGTGTGGTTGTGTGTCCCGGGCAGCACTGGCTGCTTACTGGCTGGGTTGACCTTTATACTGCCGTGGTTACCAAGACTACGGGTAAACAGAATGAACTGGTCGTTGGCCCTTAGGTTTGATGGAAGACTTTGCTTGGTTATTAGGCGGGAAAGAGGGCAAGTTCTTACGCTAACAAAAGTCACCTCTGGACGCATGGTACGTTATGAGAGCTTCATTTGCGCCCACAATTGATACGATTTTGCGTTGTGTTTAAATTTAAGCTCCTGTAATATTTGGCTACTAAACTACTAAAGCACACATTAGGGATGTCTTATCTAAATCCAGATGCCTCTGGTCACTTTATTTATTTACATCTTTGACAAATAAAAACATTGTAATTGAACCTTTTATATTATGTTCGTCTTCAGTACAGTTCTGGACGGTGACGTGATAAGGATGAGTGGATTAGTAAATATATCGGATTATTACCTACAAGATGTTCCTATGGGAACTCTGTTTCTGCCATTGGAAGTTACTTCTACTGCTTCAAATGAGCGCCCTCTACCGGGTCAACTTCTTAACAGGTAACTTTGCGTATCAATGCTGAATATTCATAACGTGCTCAAACAAAGTTTTAATGAGCAGAATAGGTCCGTTGGTTGGCGCGTTTGACTTAGTCATGCTTGACTGAGCAGCTCATCACTGTGTCCAGGCTAATGCATGTGAGAGGGCCCAACCATCCATGCTGTACACATGCTTATACAGTGTACACCTCTATTGGTGGAAAAGGCAGCTGTCGCACCAGATGTGACCCTCAGGATCACTGCATGCAAACAAATAAGAGTGCAGAAGAGAGATCCATCCTGGATTTAAACCCATAAATAGAATCCCTGAATTCCTCATTAAATCATTAATAAAATTTTCCTTATCTGGAATGCAAGCACACACACAAATGCATACACGCATTACAGGAAATTTGCGCAAATAAGAGTACGTTATTCTCGTCATAGCAAGAAAAATCCATTTGGAATTTGAATTTCCTGTGCTGATGCTCTTGCACTTTACTCTTTTTTCCTTACACAGGTGGAACAGTTTCCATTTCTGTGGTGTAGTGACATACTTTTCATTTTGCAGAACGAAATGGCATTTTCATGAAAAAACTCCATGCATGAACTTAAAGATTTGTTCAGGCCACAACCACACTTCATTTTTAGGAAAGGGTTTAAAGGTAATCACATTTACTTATTGTTTCTAAATAATTTAAACTCCATTGGCTCATTATTTCAATTTAACATCACAAACACAGCGAAACATCTGCCTGTTAATGTGACAACTTTATTATTCATTATAAGTGATTCAACTTCCAATTCTCCAGTTCTCTACTGGTAAGATCCACCAGTAACGTAAACTATTGATATATGTCATACTGGACAAGTAGGTCTTTCGCCATTCATAATCGTAATACAGAAATCGTATCATTTAGGAAAGGAAGAAAACAAAGGAGAGAACGAAAGAATTTCACGCTGTGCTTTTGATGCGTTATTGTGAAACTTCTGATACGAATTTCATGTACAGAAAACCGCCTAATGGTCACGCATTGCGATAATCGTTACATAATAGCGCCCCCTCCAAAAAAAGAGTCGTTGTGCATTTCTTTGCGTTTTGGAAAAAAGGGAAATGGGACACATGTTCCTTCTTTCTAAACTTTACTTCTAATGTTTGTGGACACAGTTTTATTGGCGGATGGGGGAGGCTACTGATATGCTCAGTTTTGGAATTGGAGTGACTTAACTTAACATCACATCTTGTAGGCCCTTGTTTATGCCAGACCAGACGAACGAATATTACACCATTGGGCAAAAAGCTTTGGAAATGAATACATTCCAGATTTTGCTGAGTAAGTATACCAGCTCCTGAAAGGTTTATCATTTTCTGGTTACATGAAAAGCACAGTGTGCTCTTTAAGGGTCTCCATATACAGCATGTACATGTATAAGGATATATAAGGCAGATGGAGACAATGTCTAATTGAATTGATATGGTGAAACAATTAATGAGAGAATGAAAGAATTTCACGCTTTGCCTTTGATGCGCTATTGTACCAAATTTATAGGAATTTCACCCTCTGTCACTGAAGTATTGTTATGTAAACGCCTGATGAAATACCCAACAAATCTTTTTGTTGGGCCATGATGAATGTGCTTGCAGCCAGAGCTGTTCCAGATTACAAAGAATTGGATTATACTCTTGATTAAGGCTTCCGTTTTGCTTTTTTACAATACGAACATGCAATAAAATACAAAATAGAATGCCATAGCCTTACTTTAAAGGCCTAGATTTCAGAGTACTGCAGAAAGGTCTGCGTATCAATGATGTATTAGAACTGTACATCAATAGTCTGCACAGAAATAACAAGATAAAATTAACAAGGACGTTTACTTAAAACTGTACCAATAAACAATAATTTGTTATCACAAATGTTAACCCGTCGTCCCTAAAATTGGGCTTCGTTACAGATCACCCTATGTATTTGCTTTTAAGGAGCGTGGTCCAAATATTATCATAATATCGGGAATTATTACCATTAATGCAAAATGTACATATCATCTACCACAAATTCCCCTTTGAGTGACAAATCGATTGGGTAATTTGTACTTTGTTGAAATAATGTTGTGTAAACACCAGACCAAATATACGAATATTTCTTTAGTTGGGACAAGCCGAATATGAATCTTTATTTGCCATCATCTGCCTTTTTTTTGCTAAGATGGGGGACTCAAGGATATACAGTGGTGAAGTTTCCCACTGAAGAACTGCCAGCTCATCACCATTCCGTTGATCCTGATATACATTACAAGATCAACTCAAAGAGATTCATAGGAGAGATAGATGTTCCTCAGGTACTTATTTTAATCCTGTCAAGTTGTATTGTTACCCTGTGAATCAAGTTAACTTTCTTCACACAAGCAAAATATTTTAAAAAACAAGAATTATTGTCATTTTCCGGCAATACACGGAATTCGTACAATAAGTTCAACAATAGCGTATCAAAAGCACAGCGTGAAATTCTTTCCTTCTCTCCTTTGTTCTCTTCGTTTCCAAAATGATACGATTTCTGTGTACTGTTGTCTCACAAGTGGAAACGATAGCTTAGTCTCGTCGAATTGTTTGCATGTAAGCATAATTTGAGTTACTGTTTTATGAGCGATAATGTTTGCAAATATATTTTGGCAAATAATTTCAGTATATATAATGTAATCAATTTTTAAAACCAAAGCAAACAATTTTAACAATTTATATGTTAAGTCTTGCATTCAGAGAAAATTCTTTTTATCAAACATGTTCACAAAAATAAAAAATAGCTTGAATAACTAGTTTTCGTCATGCTATTACTGAGCCACGCCAGCCGGCTGCTACCTTCAGAGCGTTAATTAGTGCCTTTGTTCGCTTTCGTCGAATATGCGCTCTTTTCTGTTCTTATTGGTCAAGATCAAGCAGTTCACTTTTTTGTCACACAAAATTTTCCTCATACAAGAGTGATGTTGTAAGTGTGTTGTAATTTGCATATCTGTGTAAGCATTGTCAATTCCAGGGGGCGCCGCCGGGGCGCGCCCCCTCCAACGGCCCAAAATTCTTTCATTTTCATAGGGTTTTGGAGCAAAATAATAAAAGCCGCCCCCTCCAACCACCTGAAGGCGCCGGGGCGCCCCCTCCAACGAGAAATCCTGTATCCGCTCCTGGTAAGTATTCAAGTTGCGTGCAGATAACAAAATATTCTAGCGTGAAGGCCACAGTACTCAAAATAGTTATCTACCCAGATCAATCAGACATTTTCCGCTGCGGAAAAGAGCAGAAAAGCAACGAAAGCAAACACAGACTACATGTCCAATTTTTCATTCATAGGCGAAGATACTGGATGATTTTCAGTCCCCTTGTGTTGTAAAAGCAACACATGGCAGTGAAGGCACATTGGTTCGCGTTGTTACCACTCGAAAGGAATTTGACTCCGTTTTACAAGATTTACAAACAAACGTTCCAAACTGCGACATTGTGATCACTGAATTTATTCAGGTAATACCTGTGAGTCAAGGTGGTGAAACGGACTGAATTGAAATTTTTTATACCACAGATTTTGAATAATTTTTCTTAAAGTATTGCATTGACACGCGAGGTAAAAAGCTGTAACGGTAATAACTTTCTTCTATTTATAAATGGTTCATTTGTCTCTTTCACATCTGCATCACCTGTTCGGAGATAGCGATAAAACAGTTTGTCACTACCTCCAAAGATGTGACTTTTATTTATTCATTGGCGGATCCAGAGGGGGGCGCCGCCGGCGCGCGGCCTCTCCAACGGCCCAAAATCCTTTCCAGATCGTTAAATTTGTATCAGTTTTATTTCAATAGAATGTCAATGACCCAGCGTGAAGTTCAATTGAAATTAAATTGTTGGGGGACCTTAAACTTTTAATAGTTATTTAATGATCTGATTTTCATTGAGTTTTGGAGGAAAATATAAAAAGGCACCCCCTCCAACCACCTGTAGGCACCGGGGCGCCCCTTCCATCGGAAATCCTGGATCCGCCCCTGTAGATATGAAAAAGGCAACAAAACTAACTTTCTAATAATTAATTCTTTAACTTTTACCTAATTTCTTGTAAACTTACTATAAAGACCATGACGTTTTGGGTTACTTTCAACACTAATTTCACTCTAATTACATAACAGGGTGTAGCCATCACCTACTGCAGTCACTGTTACGTAACAAAGAAAGGACAAGTGCAGTGGATAGGAGCAATAGAGCAGTACCTTGCAGGGCTGAAACCTCACGGAAACACGGAATATGTAGTCAAGGTGGCACTTGTGATTATGGTTGTTTAAAGCTTAAGTTCCATTATTTTTACCGAAAAAATGTTTGACAAAATACCTTTTGCAATTCATAAGGATACGTCCTTTAATTAGAATATTTTGACTTCAGGGGACTAGTTCCCAGAATTTCCAACTGATGTCAGGCTAATTTGTTATGCTGTGTAATGCATGAATGTATGCAGACAATAACA
>JBCAUI010527554.1:0-11511 GCA_038406195.1 Haplosyllis anthogorgicola | reverse complement strand
CAGGTGCCATGTCACACAATGTACCAGTCAATGTATAGCCAGTAATCCAGGCAAAACATTAAACTCCCGGCAATGGCGATCCCCATGACAGACTAGATTTTCTACATATGCAACTACATAGGTAGTCTCCTTTTATAGGTGTAGTGTTTACACATGCATGAATAGTGACAGTTACCCATTGCATCATTTCTAAGGTCATTTCCTAAAATATTTCCCAAAATGCACTTTATATTACAAAATGTGGCATAATATACATGCAGATGAACTCTCCATGATGTCTACTATTCAATGTGTGGATGTATTATTTTTATGGGCAATAATTTAGGATTTAAATTTGAAGTCATTCCTCATAAACTGTTCCAGCCACCTGTCACCCTAATTGTATTGCAAGACTTGGCATAATATACATGTATTAAGTAATATACATAATATAATGTATTAAGTAGATATCATGGAGAATTAGTCTATATGTATACAGAATATCTCTTCATGATATCTACTTATGAAATATTACTATTTAAAGTGTGGATGCTTTACTATAAGGGTCAATATTTGTGGATTTAAATTTGATGTCATTCCCTGTGGTAGAGTGGCAGGTGAGGATTGTCTGACCTTGGAAATTGGCTGGCATGCCATAAATGTGCGAAGCACGGGTTTCACCTAGTATTCTATGAAAATGGATGTTTTTATCAAAAGAGATGTGACAAAATAAAACACCTTTTTAAAAATCAAGTGATTATACAAAACATTTTATTCTTCAAAAGTTTAAAATACTAATTTCAGTACATGCTGCTCATGTTTCTTAAAACTAGGTCCACATGGACCTGAGCTTATTTGGTGTTATCAAAAAGACAATACAGGTCACAATTTTGCATGGCTAAAGTGTTTAAGATCAAATCTAACAAACAAATAGAAATATCAGGGGGGCGAAGACGAAGAAAAACGAAGAAAATTTGGGCCGTTAGGGGGTCGCGCGCCGGCTGGGCCCCCCTAGATCCGCCAATGAATATGACTGCCAAATTGGAAAGAAGGGTGGAAATTATGTGATGGTGTGCTGAACTGCAATGGTAAGGCATAGGAATTATCTACCGCCCCACAATTGTGGCAGCACATGCTGGACAATAAATACAAGCTACACTTCGTTCCCTACTGCAATTTGTTGCACATCTTCATTATAATCCCATGATGAAGTTGTTTTCACATGGCCCACATACCTGAAATTCAGATGCGAATTTTTTGTCCAAAGTAGTTCTATATTATTTTTCTGTGTCAGTGATGTTGTTGAATTTTAACATTATATTTATCACATATGCTGTTTAAGCTTTTAAAAAGATGTGTTGAGAAAAGACATCCTAAGTTATGATTAGTTGGAATACAAGTTTTTACCTGTGGTTGAAATTTTCCATTTCTCAAATATCTCAGTAAAATAATTTTATTCCATTTTATTTGTATTTCCTCTCTTAATGTAAATATTTTCTTATTATAAAACTTACATATTTACTGAGTTACAGCTGTAAAAGATTCTGAAATTACGATTTAATAAATTTAACAAATGTAAATTTAAAATAATAAAAAAATATTTATATCTTATGTTTTATTTTTTATAACTAAATTAAAATAGTTGTTCTTTTGTCACATGTAGATCATAAACCTGTAGTTTGATTAACTACATGATTATGGTCTGTATAAATTTATAATTCATACATGTTTTGGTTACAAATCAGGACATTCTATTCAGTTTTGGAACAATAGTACATCAAAAGCACAGCATAGAACTCTTGTGTTTTCTCTTTTGTTCTGTACGTTCTGAGAATGACGGAAATTTCTTGATTTGAATGAAGCATTGGATGTTTTCCTGACAAAAGATTCAACTGCTTTCTCATTTTAGTCTCACTATTGTTATAGACTTTTATTTATTTTTTCATTGATAATTGTAAACTTTCCCTAATAGTCCTTGCTAAATATGCTAGAAGTATTTCCCTACTACAACTAATTTTTGTATGAACAGCTTCAATTTCACGTATTGAAGCCAGGAATTTAAAGGATTTTGATATCTGTGTTTATCATAATGTCTGTTTTATAATATACGTGTGGAAGTTAAAATATTTCTACCATTCTTATTAAAACTATTTAAAGTTTGAAATTGATAAATCATGGTTTTGAAATTACAGTGGTCTTAGAAAGTGGTGTAACTCTGGCACAGGGTAGATTGCCAGATATTGTGTTGTAACACATGTACAAAATAAGTATTATCTTAAATTAGTATCAATGGTTATTTGCTTGATGTATGCCACTAGCCTCAACTGATAGTTGTTGACGATAGTTTGAACTAATTCATTAGTTTGTGGTAGAGCCCTCTAGTCCACTTTTGTGTTTCACTGTGACGTTGTTTTACTGCACATCATGTATCCGCGAATACTTGCGCTAGGTTTTATGCCTTGGTTGACATCGCAAGTCTATATCTACGGCTTGCTAAAAGTTTAACTTCGTAACAAGAGCAGAAACTAACGGCAAGACTAATTTTTGTTCATTTTTCTGCAAAATCTTTGCATAACTCACTTTCCTCGGCATAACAACTCCCAAATATATCAGGATCAAGGAGGGAAATTTATTCTCGGTCCTATACTTGTAATTTTACCTTGAAGTAAGCATAATAAGAATGTTTTTGAAGAAAATATGTAGTGCAAGAATTATCGGTTTGGCAAACAAGATGCTGTGATTATAATCTGTCGCTTCCATAATATAAAGATAACTTTTATGTTACATGCAAGGAGTGAAGTGGCCAGGGGGAAACTATGACTTCCAAAATCCAAGGCCTTTGGCGCAGCATTCGACCGATGTGGTACGTTTGCGGATATCAAGCTATGAAACGTCCCAAGGTTGTGAGGTATGAGTAATTTCTCACGTAGGCCCACACGTTAATGTTTCTATGCCGCAAACAAGTATATGTGTGTGAAGTGAGGTCCATTTTAACATCCCAAGTATATTGAAGTATGTCTTGGAATGGCGGTACGGGGGTAGTGACAAAGTGGGTAGACACAAGCACTAAGTGACACCCCCACTTGCCCAAAACTGCACACACAGACATACCGTATTTATTCGAATAGAAGCACCCTGTGCTTTGACCAAATTTTGAAGGGGTGCTTCCATTAAAACATTTAAAAAGCTAAATTTAATTATGGCTCAACATTAAATTTATGCAGAAATTAATATCAAATGACCAATACACTGTTGGTTAGCCAATGAGTTCAGGATATTAAAGACATTTCTGTCATACAAAGTTGTTTAAAAAAATATATTGATACCATATGACTATATCTAACTGTAAATAAAAATCCAAGTTAGAAAAAATTTTAAAATTGATTTCCTTCCAAAAACAGGGGGTGCTTCTATTAGAGAGGGTGCTTCTATTCGAATAAATAAGGTATGTAATTGTATTTTATGTTAAATTCTTTTATGTATCGTGTTTCTTAAACTGTTGAAATGCAGTATCCTCCTTGTTTCAGATTACTTGTCGCTGGTATTGTAGGTACTGGTGCGGTAATTTATCATGCTACACACAAAATGGTATATATACATTTTTAAAATATTCACATAAGTTTGCCAACAGTAGAAAAACTTCCAACTATAAAAAAGTTAACGGAAGAATATGTGCATAATTAATAATACCTACATATTTGCTCTCAAAAGGTTTATGCTGGAGCACCTCAGGTCCAGCAAATTGATACGTCAAACTTCGTTGCCAAACCGATAACAGATCTCAACACTCTCCAAAATGTAAGAAAATAAATGTTTTTGACCAATATCGTTCCACAAGTAAATCGAATAAAAATGATAAATTAATAAAATCGTAATACTTTCAGTGAGTAAATGTCCATTGAAAAGTCTCTTCCAAAGTAGTTCGACAAAACTCTTCTGCCAAATATCTAAGTGTGCCCTGCCATTGTTTTTGCAGACACCGGATGAAATGCGAACAAAAATGGAATTAATGATAATGAGAATTCAGGTTGGTGTCGTATTTTTACATATTGATTATTCTGCTATTCTATTATTGGAAATTTGCACGATGATATGCCAGGGCAATGAAACATGTGAATCTAGACATTTACTGAAATGTTGTCTATTTCAGGCTGATGTTGTGAAAGCTCTGGAGGAGATGGAGTGGGACGGCAAAAAGTTTAAAATTGAAAGATGGGAAAGAAAAGAGGTAAGAAGTTTTATCAACTGGTCTTTTCTGAGACTAATGTGCAGCTATTTCTGAAGCCATTGTTGTTTGTATCTGGATTTTGGGTATGCTTGTTTCCTTTGTCATCTTCTGTTTGATGGTCTCCAATACAAGTTCAAAATTTAGTGATCCATTGGAAAAAGTGTGTTCTTTAAATTTGCAGGTCACCGGTCACTAGTTGGTGGGTAAACTGGCATAAAAACAAGTCACTATAGAGCAATGAATATTTCATTTTTCAGGGAGGAGGGGGAATAACGAGTGTCATACAAGATGGACAAGTGTTCGAGAAAGTTGGTGTCAACATATCTGTGGTACATGGGAATCTTCCACCAGGAGCTGTTGCTCAAATGAGAGCGAGGTAAACTTCTGTTCATAATAGACAGCTTAAAAACACGTCACGAACTTTTGAAAGTACATATAAATGTACGTGAGAGAATTTTTTCCAATATCTTTGTGTCATGCTTGTGTCACGTTCACCTGGCTGATAAAAGTTGGCCATATTTGTAAGATGATTTCTAAATCATTTCACCAGTGCTCACACTTGTAGCTGTGAATAACCAGGCGTAATATATGTCAAGAGTAAAATACTAAGAAACTGGTCATTCAAATGAAATAATTTTATCATTCGATAACACTAAGTGATCCTCGATAAGAAAAACTGACCGTAATTCATCCTAGTTTTTAGTACCACTAAAGTTGAACCACTATCATTCATTGGTGTGAATCTAAATCATAAAAACGACCATGCACTTATCTGTTGTTACGTTTTAGCAACATGTAACTTGCGGCCATTTGATAGACAACATATCATCCAACGGCATTCTTGTATTTGGTTTTTAGGCTTTTTGTAAAAAATATGGTTGGATTAGATTACACTTGCAGTATTTTCAAAGTGCTCTGATAAGCAAAAATAGAAATTGAGCTTCGTCTCTAAAAAACCAAATTGTTCATGAATATAAAATATTTTTTTCTGATCGACTTGTCTATGCAACACACGTGAGAATCAATATCACAAAATACGGTTAAAAACCAACCATATAAAATGTTTTTATTCCGCTTGTTTCACAACAGAACTTTAGCTACTCGGTTAGTATGAACTCGGTGTACTTTACTTTTGGCCGTGTATTCACGAATTATTTGCAACAGCCTTAACATTTTTAACATTGTCAAAGATCCGTTTTTAGAGATAGTGGATGCATTTGAGTACCAAGGTACGTTGCATGTCGGATTCTGGTCCTACCCCGTGTGTAACCAGTATATCACCGGATAAGCCTCCATTTTTCCAAGGCTTCACTGAAAATTTCAACACTAACTTCTCATAATTAACGGCATTATTCCATTGTGCCAGATATTGTAACAGGACAGAATCCAACCTTTGATCGATCATTATCACTGACTGGAAAATTTACGTCCGATGTCCGATATTCTCGGACAAACTTTAGAGAAATCGGACAATATTTACCTAAATGGGACAAAATTTACATGAAATTCTACAGATAAATGTCGATTTTGTCGGACGAAAAATTTAACTTGTTTCCCAGCCTGTATCATCGATATCATCCTCACCATTTGAATTGCACTGTATTTATCCCTTCCAGTGTTATGTTCGGCCTTTCTCCTGTGGTTCCAATACAAAGCATCACTTAACACAGTCCAGATAGTTTTAAACAGTGTCTTTATTGTAACTAAGATAACAGTGTAAGCTGGAGCTGTATGGCTTTCACTTGTCTAGGGGGGCCAGTAATTCTAACCAGAGCAATATGTGCAGCTTAGGCACCGGTTTACATACTGGGGTACAGCAGCTTCAAAGACAAGCTCAGCCAATAGTACAGCTCCGGAGCCTTCTACATGTGTAAAACATACAGTGCAATAAATATGCCAGGAAGGGCTAAATATGGACATGTGCGTGGTTTTTCATTACATAACACCAGTGCGGTAGTTCGTTTCCCTTTTATTGGAAAATATGGATTGTTCTATGGATATGACAATAGTGCTTAACTTTTATTCTCACGCTTCTCACATACATCTAATAAAATTTGCACTCGTTTGTGGCTTCTGCCCAGAATCTGCGTCAGTTGTCAGGGAGCGCAGGGTAGGACGAGAGATGGTTGATTAGACTTTCTTTATTATATTGTTTGGATTACATTTCCCGCGGCACTTTGAAATTCGAATTTAAAAAAAATTACTAAAAATTACTAAAGTGGAGGTGAAATACGTTGCATATACGACAAAATATTGACAGGATCTATCATTTTGATATTTATGAATATTTAGCCTTTTTGCGATCAAGTTCAATCTTATTCTAATTTTTCATGATCGCCGCACTTTGATAACCCTGTCAGTGCAATGTAATCCAAATGATTAAGAAGGCCTTATGCATGCCCATAGATCTGGACTAGGGGCGTATTCAGGATTTAGTCCGGAGAGGGGGTCAACTCTAGGTCTGCCGATAATTGCTACGTAGCAAATTCTACTTTCAGTTTCAAAATTTAAAATTCGGCTTGATGTTTTTAGATTTGTAAGAACTTAAAAAAGAGAATTAATCTCAATGTATGTTTATTACTTCTCACTGCCTCTTGCAAAACACTAAATTTTAGTGAAGGTTTAAAGTTATGACTGAATGAAAACGTTTTCGCACAATACTGTTTTCAGCCCAGTTGTAGTATTCAATCATCGTGTAATTTAATAAATTTATTGCTATACGGGAGGTCTTTCTTATTTTATTTCTGCTTTTATTCAATCCAAGTTGACAGGCAGTGGTCAACTTAGTTTTGAGTCCAGTCAGACCGAACAGTGGTTAGTCACCCTAAATACATCATTTGCACTATTACATTAATTAGAAAATTGTCCGACGGATTTTAAAACTAGAGAGATGTGACCTGACGGATCACTGACCCTCATACCGTATTCAGAGAATTGTCTGAAATGGCCAGAAATCAGTCAGACCGAAGGAACTTTAGCCAGTCATTGTCCGATGGACTGCCGTTATTTCAAACACTGAATTTTGACATCTAAATACATAGAAACAACTGGTTGAATCTACCAGCCATTTAAAGACATCTCGTCATCTTCTCAACAAAAATGTTGACTTTTGAGAAAACGGTTACGTAATTAGATTATCATTGTAGAGGAAAGAAGTTTGAGGAAGGAACATTACCATTTTTTGCTTGTGGAATTAGCTCAGTTATTCACCCAGTAAGTTTGATAAAATTCATGACAGTGTGACTTGATAAAAGAGTTTTTTAATTGACTCTTCTGTGATTGATATGAAGATAAACTTTAATTGCGAGTGAAATGTGCCTTTATGGGAACTAAATTCTGGTTAAACTGCGAAATAAAAAGAAAGAAAGATAAAAAAAACCCTTCTCAGTAACTAAATAGTTTTGATGTACGCACATATATTTTGTTGCAGAAAAATCCCAATGTGCCCACAATCCACTTTAACTATCGGTACTTTGAAGTAGAAGAAAGCAGTGGTAAGAAACAATGGTGGTTCGGTGGAGGAACGGATCTTACTCCAATGTATCTGGATGAAACTGTAAGAAGACCATTAAGTCTACAATATATTTGAAATAAATCTCTCGGGATGTTGCATGTAATTTACAACTAAGATTTAAAGACTTTCTTTAAAATTTTTTTTAGGATGTGATACACTTTCATAAGACGCTGAAGAAGGCATGTGATAAACACAACAGTGAATATTACGGACGTTTTAAGAAATGGTGTGACGATTATTTCTTTATAAAGCACCGTGGCGAAAGGCGTGGTGTTGGTGGGATCTTCTTTGACGATTTAGATTATGATGATCAGAATAAACTTTACAATTTTGTCACCGTAAGTAATCTGCATCAAAGCTGCATGCTCAATTCCTTGACACGTAAACGTTACAATGTTGAAAGTTCTTGTTCACTAGTCATCAAATGTTAATTACATATTTAGTAAATAGCATTAATACAGTACGCACATCAGTTCTTCGTTCTTTTGACAGAGTTGTGCAGAATCAGTTTTACCATCATATGTACCTATAGTTAAGAAACACATGAATGAGGGATATGGCTACAGTGACAGGTACTACAAATTTGTACAATAAAATAAGTTGTAACCAATGGTATTGTTGCATTTAAAATGAGTCGTGTTTGCAATTGATAGTGTACAAGAGAAAGTTACTTGAGACGATTCACCAGTGCTTTAATGCGAGACTCGAGGACGGCCTACTAGATGTCCCAGAGAAGGGACTTGGACTTTTGTCTACAAAAGCTTTAAAACTACAAAAAATTCCTTTCAGGCAGTGGCAGCTTTTAAGGCGTGGTCGTTATGTGGAGTTTAATTTAGTGTATGACAGAGGTACAAAGTTTGGACTATTAACACCAGGTGCTCGTATCGAAAGTATTCTGATGTCCTTGCCGCTTCATGCCGTAAGTTTTTCTAACTAATTTATTATTAGGAGGTACATGATACATAATTAACTGGTAACAGTACGTATACGTTTTTATACCCAGTATTTTTGAGTTTCACGCAGGTTTCATAAATACCGTAAATTGCCTAATTAACGCACATTCCCAAATTAATGAGCACCCCCTTTATTTTGCTTATTTATGTAACTTTTCGCAAACATTGATTATGAACCTTTAATATGTAGGTCATAATTTTTTTTTTAATTTTCCACACGTTTTTTTACTTAAACTACTATCTACTGTATAGATTAATATTTTTTGATATATTAGGTACCCTTATTTCACAAAAACAGACTTATAGTGCACAGAAATAAGTCCCACGCGCATGTGCGTTGAATAGGCAATAAACAGTAGACTTTATTTGGTTTCTTTTGATCAGAAATGGGAATACGGCCATACTCCAAGTCCTGGTACAAGGGAATCTAAGTTGATGGAAGTGCTCAAAAACCCAAGAGATTGGGTTTAACGTAGTGATATGTTTGTAGTGGATATCTTGACCGGTAAGCATTACCCAAATTCCCAAGGCAGTCTTATTTGCTTTAAGATTTTTCAGGACAGTTGTCTGTATAACAAGGTTATGAAATATCGTGCCAGAATATTAAAATACGGCATTTTTAGAAAATACCACTTGTTACGGTCGTACGAATGTGTGAAAAGTTTTAATGATCTCTTAATATGGTGCAAATTTATGATCACTGTTTAAAAATTTAGTGATGGCTCTGTGTGATAAAGTTGAATTTTGCTTATGTTGTAAAGTTGGATTGTTGAATAGAGTATTTAAGCCGTTACACGAAAAATCGAGAAGTATTTTATTATTGAACAGTGTATGTTGCTAAATGCGACAGAAGTTACTCGGTGGATAGTTCTGCAAAGTGTGTGACATTCACAGATACCTATAATAAAAAAGACCTTATTTTAAAATTAATTTCGCGATTCTAACACAATTTGTTGTTTTAAACGAAACTTGGAATAAAACCCTCTGCTGTGCAATACATTGTTTGATCAGTTTAAGCACTTTACCAATGCACACAAGTGATTGTGGTTAATTTTCCACATGAGTTGTCCAGTGCAATGGTTATTTAATGATAAATTCGATTTTTGTACACCAGGTGCTTCGTTATTGAAATTAAGTTGCTTCGTAGTTGTTTTTTGGTGCGAAATAGATGTAATATGTTTACAACTATTATGCTTAATAGATAAAAAGGCAGTTTCATGTGGGTTTACTCCGAAATAATGTCAATAGTAGTACTGAATGAGTCGACTGTTAAAAGATTAATCGCTATTCAAACTTTACATTATTTTTCTGACAAAGAATGCATTGTTATTCATTGTTGACACTTTATACATGATTTCTTGTGCATATAAATATACAACTTTACAGAAAATAATTTTTGTTGCGTTTGGTTGATTTACCGTTGCAATGATACCAAGGCTTTTAGCACACCTCTACCGACTTGAAATGGAAAAGGCACAAATACAAAATTTATATGATAATAAATTTTATTCGTAATACTATGTTCTCAAAATACTACCCATTTGTATCACAGGATGTTTGAATCAATTACATTTAAGCTTCATGCTTCATACTTGTAAATCTTTCTTCAAGTCTTCGTCAAACTCGGCCTTCATTTTCTCGACAAGTTGAGGATTACAAAGCACATCTATAGCCGTCATAGCCAAGGCTTTCGCCTGTTGGATAGTGTAGGGTTGGGCCTTTGGGTCGCCTGAAACAAGTTGTGATAAATGTTTCGTTCTAGATTCTGAATATTTCAAAAATTTACCGTCATGGTCGAACGAAATATATTTGTCAGTGGTACTATACCGAAAATGTATAATGTACCTTTAGAAAATTTATATATGTCTGGGTATTGTTACAATTTGATTATATATTTGAAACGAATTGAATTCAAATAAGTAAATGCGTCGAAATTATTGAGAGTGCTGTAAAAGCCTTGATAGTCAAATTGTACACACCGGATGCAGTGGTGAAATCCCTTGTGTGGTTGGCAGCCAGAGTACCAATGTAGAACATGGGGTGTATACTCGGTACTACGTGTGAAACATTTCCCATGTCAGTGCTGCCGGTTGGGGCTGACATCTTTGTTTCATCGTCTTCCAGTTTTATTCCCAACTCTACCGCATTCTTAGTATATAACTGAGCCAGGCAATCATTAGTTATCATATTCTGATACATCCTTGGGTTCCATGTCATTTCCACCTGCAAAACGGTGTTTGTTTAGGTGGAGTGTCGCTGATACCCTGGGTGTGGGCAACCATATTTTTTATCAGCTTTCAAAAAAATAGCATGTCAGATTAACTTATGTTAATGTCTGATGTTTATTGTAAGAAATTGAACTTGCCTGGCAGCCCGTGGCTGTTGCTGCTCCTTCAAAACATTTGATCATTTTCTCTTTTAAGATGAGTAACTCTGCCATTTTAGGGGCCCGCACGTAATACTGTAAGGCAGCCTTTTCTGGAATAATGTTCGGCTTGGCACCTCCATTCGTAAACACACCTATTAAAATTAACTGTACATGTATTATGCGCGTTAAGTTGGCAGGATAGATTTAATCAAATACATCCAACAGAGCTGAGTTGACTTAATGGGCAAAAGCAATAAATTGCATTGGCGTATCCAAGGCATGGTGCCAGAGGTGTGCACCCCCTTGTAGCCCAATATTTCATGCAGTTTTTGGCAATTTGTACAGAGACATTTTGTACGCGCTACAAGGTATCTAAATTACGATTCTTGTATAATGTACTGGATCCCTGAAAGAAAGACTTATCAACTATATTATGTCCTCGTTCAGTTACCATCAGTTGAAATGCACT
>JBCAUI010527543.1:0-11512 GCA_038406195.1 Haplosyllis anthogorgicola | reverse complement strand
TGCACACATGCATGCATGCATGCATGCACATGATATCCCCAGACCTCATCCCCATATCTCATTCCCATACTTTATCCCCATAATCTATGCATGCACACACGCACGCACGCACGCACGCAGACCTCATCCCCATACATCATTCCCATACTTAATGCGCATAATTCATACCCATACCTCATACCCATACCTCGTCCTCACCTTGGGGGGGGGAGGTTCATCCCCATACCTCGTCCTCACCCAGGGGGTGTCCATCCCCAACACCTCGTCCTCACTCTTTGAACTCGCAGCGAAACTACCTTGCTGTCTACAGTAGTCTATCAACGCAAAGCGTGATAGACTAACCAATATATATCAAAAAATCTTCGTGACAAGTGACCGGTAACCGGTATTGAAGAACGCCTTTCGGTTCCAGCTCTGTGGAGTTAGCTTGTAACAGCGGTACGGTATATTGTGCTGCATTTAATATTCCATCGTTAGCGTAGACTTTATTGTATCAAGTGAACAAATTCAGCTTCGTGAAACCGTTTTCCTTAAGGAATAAACTATAAAACTTATTGTAAAATCTAACAAATTCAGCAGCGATTATCAGTCCTTGAAACTTATGCAACAATTGTATGGTTTGCACTAAATGGACAACATTTACTTATGTAAGCTTAGGTATCATCAGGTTAATCATGTCAAAGCACACGACGTGTGTTATTTTTCTTCACTAGTCATTTCAAAAACCGATGTATTTTGTTAGATCTAATATATTAAATCTTGACTAATTAAAAAAATATAGCAAAGCAGTACACGGAATTTGTATCAGTTTCGAACCGCCTAGAACAAAAGAGAAGACATAAGAATTTCACGCTGAGCTTTTAATGCGCCATTGTTCCCAAACTGATACAAATTCCGTGTACTGCAAGAGAAGTTTTCACTGCCAAGTGGTAAACACAAAGGCACATGTCGTTTTTCCTTCCAGAATCTTTCTCTGTTACATGTCTTCAATTCCAGGTAATGGGTCTCTTAAAGAGACATTTTTTGTCAGATGGCTGAAAAGAGACAAACATGATGTTCTAAAGTAGATAAATAATTCTACATCATTTACATTACATTTTACTTTTTGAAGATATATAGTAATCAAAATGACAGAAATAAAGGTCTCCAGTGGTTTCATTTCCAATTCAGTAGGATACGAACTGTGTGTTATCAAGCGCCATTTTATGATTAAAATTGCGTGATGGCTTGCTTCACTGCAATGGTGGGGAAAGGAATTTAATGCAGCCACATCATTGTAGCAGCACCTGACGGGAAACAAAAGCGAGTACAGGATACTTAGTTCCGTACTGTCTTTACAAGTACCATTTTCCAGAACAGGTGAACTTCATTCTTGATCTCAGTATTAACATTGCTCTAATCCTGATGCGACAAGAAACATTCTCCTGTCTGAAATATGATCAAAAAGGGAAATAAATCATTGTGTATCATGTTAACATTCATGATTCATTACCTAGACTTCACATCAGTTGTGTACATAAGGTAGCTCCAATAAGGTACCGTATTAAACTTCCGACACGATTTCTGTGTACTGATGATGAAGAACATTTATCGGTGTCCTTAACACAAACATAAATTTCCATCAAACTGGTGCATTTTATGTCCAGAATTTACACATGTACACATGTCCCTTGGAAATGCAAAGCCATTACACAAAATTCGTATCAAATGTGCAAATAAGGGTATATAAGGGAGCTCCCATATGATACCACGGCAAACTTTTGACAGGATTTCCGTGTACTGCAAGGTTCCTTTTGTCCCAAAGGAACAAATCCCATTCTATGGAGCTCAGTGAAATTATCGCTGTAGTTTGTTTGATTAAAATGTACGCAATAATTGCCAACCCCGTGTCAGAAACCAACTAATAATCTCCCAGTTATTCAGCCATAAGATCACTATCCATTGATATATCTGTAAAGCTTCAGCACAGCACAAAAACCCCTGAATTTCTTCCATTAATCAACTCCTGAAAATTATGATGAAATATAATCTTACATTGAAGTCATAAGCTGCTGTTTTACAGGCTTTGTCGGCAGTACGCTCGTCCAGGCAGAGTCTAACATCAGCTGTGGTCAGAGTGGCGGATATGATTCCAGGACAAGACTTAAAAGTGAAGTGTTTCCTGCGGCAAATGGTTGCTTTTCCTTCACACGTGTGAAATGCCTGAGTTCCTGTCATAATACAGACTCAATTGATCCCTCGTTGGAAAGGGGGGCCAGTGAGTTTTCAGGTGGTTGGAAGGGGAGCATTTTAATATTTTACTCTGAAATGCTATGAAAACGAAAGAAATCTGACAATGAATCGACTATACTTTTATTCTTATAGCACAGCATAACTTATTTTAATACAATTGAAGGTAACGAAAATTTTGCTTTGTGCGTTTCAATATTACGATAAGAAGTTGTTCTGTCCTCAAACCTCCTAAATCAATACGATTTATGGTAGCTGGAATAGAATTTCCATGGTAACTACAAGTTGTCGTGTTACAAGTACCTGAATTACAAGATCTAGTTTTGAAGACTGCCAGTCTCCAATCGCCTCCACAAGGTCCTTTATTGTCCAGTTGACAAGGATTGCCGCAATCGGAGTCTGGAGCATTTCCGTGAGTGCCAGGGGGTGTATTGTCACACCAGCAGTCAGCTTGATTCTACAAGGAAACACAACTGTCGACAGTTGAACACTACTTGTCGACACGACAGTCGACTATCGAACATTATTGATTTTGTAATTCCACACCTGCTAAAATGTTAACAATGCTTCTATTTTATTAACACAACATCTAGTAAACAACTATAACTGTAAGATCAGCATCATCCATCAATATTATGTTGTAAAATGTTTTCTGAATCTTTCTGTAAACTAATATTTGTAATCTATTATCATTACCTCAACTCCAGCAAGTTCATATCCGAGTTTGTAGCACATATCAATGCAGGACGTTATTGTAACATGGGGATCAACGTAAATTGCTGTTGCAAAATCTCTTGGCTCATCGTCTATCCAGCAACCAAGATAACTCTCGCAATAATCACCATCTACATTGCAAAAAGAAAAATATCAGCCTTTATTTTCCCCTAAACAAATTGAGCAAAAACGCCCTGAACAAGTTCCAATTTTCAAGTTGTCAGTTGAATACAAATCATACATTATCCCTCTATTGATAGCAAAAATAACGTAAACCAAAATTATTGACCATCACATATTTTCCTTGTGATTGTCTTGGAATAGTTTGAAACAGTAGCATTAAATTTCAGCTGGCTAAGTTATGATAATTTTCTGTTCACGTGAAAAGCACAGTGTGCTCTTTAAGGGTCTCCATAGACAGCATGCATGTGTATAAAAGTATATAAGGCAGATGGAGACAATGTCTAATGAATTGAAATGAAGGCCATTTAGCCAGCTGTTTAGTATTGCAGTTCAACAGAGCATCACATAATATTAGCTTTAAATCACGCTGAATAACTTACACTTGGTTCCCTGCTGTATAAAACACAGACAGAGTGTTAAATTCTAAAGTCCTAAGATGAAATATGGATCCTGGACTGAACTTGACTTCTCTTTAAAATTTCATTTATTATCAGAGGTTGTAGCATCTCGGCTCCTGAAATAATTCCTATCAATTTGGAAACGTACAGAACAAAAGAGAGAGCAAAATTTGATTCTGTCCTTTTGAATTTCTGTTATTCCAAAAATGATAGCAATTTCAGGAGCCGTTGTTTAATCGTTCGTATCTTGTATTTCACATGCATTTTCTCATGGAAACACTCGAGTTAACAATAGGTCTGCTTAGCACATAGACAAACCATTGTATTCTGCTGTATATTCTGTTTCTTTATTTTCTGAAGATAATTAATATACATGTAGAATCTACATGTATTGCAAATTAATTTGTCCTTGAAATGTAGACTGGTCAGATTAACGTACTTAGCTACCTGTGGACTCCTAATGAGCCAGATTAAGGTACTTCATTCCGTGTGGACTAGTCAACGTCTGGTCAAATTAACGTACTTAATTACATTCGTACCAACTTAAGAAAATCTTTTTAAGAAACCTCGGAATAAGAGGATACAATTCCTTGGAACGATAGAAATTCAAAAACACAGAGTGAAATTCTTTTGTTCTGTATGTATCCAAACATTCAGGAACATCTCCTGAAATTCCTATCATTTTGGAGGGAACACAAGAGAGAACGAAAGAATTTCACGCTATGCTTTTGAAGCGATATTGTTCGAAAATGATAGGAATTTCATCCTCTGTTTCAGGATCTGTTCACGCTGCGATTCATACTAGAATAACATACGCAAAATTTCCTCTTCCGACCAGATAGCTTTGAGGAAACTGCAGTAAGAACAGCTGTATGAAGTAGATCTATTTCACATTTGAAAGAATGACAGGAAATTAAGAAAAAGGTTCGGTAAATCTTTTTGCCTGATGTAACAGAAATGTGAACAATGTTTTAGCAACATTTTGCAGCCAACTCATGTTAAATCTTTATGTTAAATCAGTTGAACTAAGAAACTATGTCAAACCACCACAGTAAAACAACGTGAAATTGAATAATTTTGGTAAAGTTTTTGCATTAAAAATACTTAAATATTTTAGTTTAAAAAATATTGGGCATAGTGCATTGTTTGTTTGTAAAAAATATTGGACATAGTGCATTGTTTGTTTGTACTGTGATCAGGTCATAAAATTATTATCAAAAGGTTAGTGCCCCCCATCAATTGAATTGAATGAGCTCAGCATGTGATTCAATTGTTGCGGGGCGCTTAACTTTGATCTGGGTAATTTCTGAATTTTAGTTGACCGTGTTCTTCAGATAACAGAGATTTATTTAACAGGTGGGCAAATTGAAGACTGTTCAGGATAAGCTCAATTCTACTCTTTATTACAGATGCATCATAGGAAATAAAATAATTTTACGTCGAGCTTGTCTGAGTTATCAGGTAAATGTTTGAGCAATGCATTCCCCAACCACCTTTCCCCAGAGTAATAAATTGACTGCCCCTTTAATTGATGATGTACAATGGCAAATTTCTGAGCTGATCAACTTTGGGTAATTTCACTTCAAATTCTTGTTTCTGTTTAATTTCAAACGACTTTGGTAATATGTTGAAGTTGAATTAAAAGATTTTCTGTCTTTTTTAAAGAGCAATATTTCTGAATACGACTAACAATCTACATTCTACGACCACAGTTTTGGATAATGTGCTCTACTTTTCCGGTGTCTTGTCTGTATCATGCCATTATGTTAACATATTTCCTTTAATTAGTTGCTTGAAATATCTAATTACTAGAACTAGTTTCACAAGAAACTTGTTGAATACTTAATTTTTCTGCGTAGTGTCTCTTAGATAGAATTATTTTATTTTGTTAAACATCAAAGTGAAAGTTATACAAACATATCTGATGCCAAGTGCTAGTGCAAAATATTATCTCTATGCTTGAAACATCTTCTGAAGCTCGACACTTTGCATTTCAGAAGAATTCTTTGTAAAAAAGATTAAAGCAAATGGATATTGAAAAATAATACGTAGCGAATATGTAGCGAATTCATTATGTCATGAAACTTTATGGAAACACTTATGATTTCTTTTGTTGAATAGTCTATTCTACAAATGCACCGTTATAGTTGCCATGCGAAAATAATAAACGTGTTGACTTAACCTAAAAACCGACATCAAAAGTTTCTCTTACAAACTAAAGGAAATTATTAATTATGAGAGTTTTTTCAAATTCTATGTCACCTAATTCACCAAATTCGGTAGGAATTATACCAATACCATTGTTGGTATCTCTACCATTGATGGTATGCCAATGATACCAATTTGAGTAAGTGCAGTACGCTGCAATCAAAATATTTAACCAAAATCAGTGCACTTTTACAATGCCACTTTTAGACTGTAATTATAGAAGAGTAGATAGACATCTTCTAGACATCTGTTTCAGAAATTTGGTGAATTAGAGTTAGAATTTTATTCTGGAAAAAACACTAATGGCTTAATACCATGTTGTATACCCATTGAGAAATGGAATGTCTAACGTTCGGTCCTTGATATGAGATAAAAATATAGGGAAAAGGATAAATCGGAGCAAACATTTCCAAACTGATGGAACTTCAGTTATATTTTGACTTTTGCTGAGCTGACGTACACTCATCAAAGGCACAAAAGAGACTTTCTTTGCTCGCAGTGGTTGATATCACAATAATTTCTTACATTTTCAAATGAAACAACCTGTAGTCCAGGGACCTGGAACAATCTGGTTGATAATATCATTATATCTCCCTCGGAAAATGATGATAGAATCAACCTGAGACAATAGAAACCGGGACGTTTTATGTAACGTTGCGGAAATGTGCACAGCTGACAAAAGAGATTTACAGAGGAGAAAAGGATGGTGGTAATAAAGAAAAGAGATTAACTTGACTGTGAAAGAAAGACAATTAATTAAAACAATTGAAAAAAACCCGCTTACCTTATTAATCACCACCGCACCAATAACCAGGATGTTACCGACTGTTCCGCTAATTGTTGCGAGTACAATAACAATCAGGTAGGGTATGGCGACCTTGGAGTGGGTTTTTATGTAGTCAGGCCCTACCACAAACGGATCTACACTTTCATTCCCAGAACCTTGGAAGTCTTCTTTTCGGTAATATATTACGTCCATCGTTGCCTTTTTCTAAGGAATTCCAAGCTGGAATAACAACGCAGTCTTGTCTTTTTGCAAGGCACCTTCTTTATTAAGAGTGCAGCAACCAATCAAAAGACGTATGTAAGAATATGACGTATTGCCGTGGAAACGTTATTAGCGATTACTGCTTGCCTGAGCTTTGATTTTAGAAGAAGCAATGTAACCACACAGCAAATAAGCCATTATTAATGGTTCGTGACTGCCTGTATTATAATGGTTCAGTTTTCGGCCTTATCCTTTTTACGCATAGCCTTAAAGCCAGGCTTTATGAAGCTGTACTTATCTTATCTGCCTAGCTCAAGGAAGTAACATTAGTCTTGGAGCATTTTGGAACCAAAATGTGCTACTAAGGCGAATAATTGCAAAAGTTTATTGTTTCAAATTTATTTGCTCTTGGCGGTTTCAAACATATCCACATATTCGGCAAACGCTTGAGAAGTAAATCTGTATAAGATGTTAGTGTTACAGACATAAAGAAACTCAATAAAATCCCTTGCTTAACGCACCATCGGCAGAGTTATCTCAAGTCCAAAACAGGGTTAGTCGTCGAGAAGAAATTTGCGGTTTCCGTACCATTGAATTCCTATCAGTTTGGGAACAAAACATCAAAAGCGCAGCGTGAAATTATTTTGTATTATCTTTTGTTATGAACGTTTCCAAATTGATAGGAATTTCATGATACGCACCAAAAACCAAAATCTTTAAGAAGTTAGGAGGAAATTTTCTTTCACGCCTATTCGTTCGAGAGTTTGGATTACATCGCGCTGGCAGGATTTTCAAAGTGCGGCGATCGGAAAAATAAATAGAAACAAAAATTGAACGTGGCCTCTTAACTACCAAACTGTTTATAAATTTAAGATTTTTCCCGATCAACTTCTGACAAACTTTCGATTTTGCTGTGCGCAACATGTTTCAGATGCCATATAATTCTTTTTAACATCTCCTGAAATTTCCGTCGTTTTGGAAACGTACAGAACAAACGAAAGAACGACCGAATTCAATGCTGTGCTTTTGATGTGCTATTGTTTCAAAAGTGACAGGAATTTCATTCATTGAAACTGATATAATTTTCAGGTTTTGAATGAAATGTGTATTTACAAATACTGAACTACTCTTGACATCTGATGAAAGCTTTGTAACTCACTCTTTACATCTTTGCACTTGTTCTCTTCACAACAAATTTGATTCCCCTATTTACGTTGAGATAATGTAATTTCCTATTTCTCATTTGTGTTTCTCTTTGAATTGAAAAAAAAAATCCGTTGAAAGGATGAAAAGGTAATTATCTAAAATGGTAATAATACTATAATTTAAAAGGAATAATAAGATATGACTACCATCTGATATGGCCTCAAGTATCAGACAATTTCTTATTTGCTAGCTTGTTGTGTAAATTATGTTTAAATTGCATTCTGACTGTAGTCTATATTATTTTGTTATTTTCTTATTTCTTTGAATTTTGAATTAGATTTTGGATTGTAACAAACAAACAATTACAAAACATTTTCCTTTTGGCTGATGAGTCTTGCAAGTAAATCTTTTCGAGAAAACCTAATCTTTTAAATCTTAATTTTACTTAAAATGTGAAAATAAATATATCTATTTTGAAAATCAAAATTTAATAGATCTATACCAAATAAGCAAAACTTGGAAGGCAAAGCCAATTTTACTAAAAATTGTTTATTGAAAGAAAGTTTAAAAAAAAAACCATTACAATTTGGAACTTTTGAAGAAACTGACAAATAATGGGAAACACGAAAATATCATTTGAAAGTTAACTTGAGTGCAAATTGAAATAAATATAGATTATTAAGAAGATAAAAGTTAGAAATGAGCTTAATGACTTCCTCCATCTTAATGTTCTGCAACGTGTAGGAAATGGTGTCTCCATTTGTAGAGATCAGTTTTTACTGGACGGATTATGACTTCAACGTTGTTAGTCACATTGCATTTTATACCTTAAATGCCAAGGTCTTGTCTTTTGCTTTTGTACGATAGGCTTGATATAGGTCTATTAGATCTATATCATTAGCAGTATCAGAGGATTTTCTTTCATCATTGTTCTTTTATCCCTTGTTCCTATCCACTCATTAAGGAGTAACAGAGGATTTTCTTTCATCAAACGAAAAGTATCAATTCCATACTTCTAATTTATTGTTGACCATATCATAGCGCACATATTAGGGCTTCGTACAATGAATGGTTTTGTATTCGAAATAATAGACTAGTTAGAAGATAAATAAAATAATGACTGGATTTGAAGCACTGAATCACAGAATAACTTTGCCCAGAAACGTAACTAATAACGAAAAAATAACAGAAATCGTATCAGAACTTTAACACGGTACCTTATGGGAGCTCCCTTTTTTGTATAGTGTATATACACAATTGATACGATTTTTGTGTTATGTTTGCATTATAACTGGCGAGGAACTGATTCAACTGTACAACATGAAGGACAAGCTTTCAAATTGTTCCACCGTGTAATTTCGTCTTCAAATTTTCAGAGCGCACAATTGCTTGTTAACATGTGGTTCTTTTTTCTCATTTCTTTCATTTTATTATAGATGTTTTGCTCCATATATTCTCAACAGTATCTGAAGTACGTCACCAGAAGTTGAGTTGACCTTCAAAGGCCGTCAAATTGCTTTGCGTTGCTCCTTGCCTGTGCAGAATGCATGATATATCAGTGAAAGTATTAAGGACAAATATTTAACTCAACTGGACAACACTTTAAGGATCTTTTTAGCTGATATTAAAGGTGAGCAAGTTTCGTCATCTGTTTTTGAGTTAAATATACAAGTACATTTTTTAATATTACCAACATAACAGTATTGTGCTTTTCAGAGGTGCTTTGAGATCTATTTTGTCTAAAAGTTGCCTAAACTAAAACGAATTTTGGAAATTACTCATGAATTAAGAAAAAACTCTGTAACAAGTCAGGTATTTCTTATTATTTTATGCAGCACGTAATATAGTACGGGTAAAAATAGAAACCAAACTAACATTATTCAAAGTGAATATCTACAAATAGAATACCAACCAAGCAAAGCAAGCAAATTACGTCCTTGGAATCTTTTTTCAGTTCAATAGTGAGTGGTAGAAAGAAGACTTACAGAAAAGTACACTTATTTTAAAGCGTTTTTAAAATGGTACAACAACAAGTACAATGGAGTCACACTTCACTTCAAGGGGCATCAGCTTACAATGAGTACTTTCCCAAGAAACCAGATTCCAATACAGGATCACATATGCAATGGATGGAGGCACCAGAGAACCTGGGATAAGTAAGTACATGTATGGTTTATATACATAAGTTTCTCTATTGTATGAACTTCTCCATCTCACCGATTAAAATCATCGTCTTAGTTACATTTTTTTGCCCTTTCATCAGCAAATATTACAAATAGTTTCTGAAATGGACATGGAAACAATCTTCTTTTGTCTTAAGATACACAAAGAATTAACTTTGAAGCTATTTTTCACTGACAACTTGGACCCGTCTTTAATTACATGCTTCTGACACTTTTCCATTGTGTAATGTTTTATTATTATTATTATTATTATTATTATTATTATTATTATTATTATTATTATTATTATTATTATTATTATTATTATTGTAACACATGGCTTATAATGTTTTTACATAATGTAAAAGAGGATAATAGACTGTATATAGTGCTTTTGATGTTCTCACAATTTTGGCTAATTACATGATTAATTAATTAACCTGCAAGTCCATAATGTTATTTTATTCCTAATTAAGCCATTACGGAAAATTAGTGCAACACTAACATCCGTAGTACTTGTCATAAAAAGATGCGTGCATACTGCAGCCACTAAGGACTTAATTTTCGTCTTGGCAGAGAAACTGGTTTGAAGTAAATTTAACTACTATCAAATAAATTTCAGATGTCTTTCATTTGTTATAGACAATAGCAGCCTAATAACTGGATAAAGGATCTTTTCATGTTTATTTTGCGGCATCATATATAATTTAAATTACATCAGTTAATGGTCAATAATTAATTTGTTTGCAAACCTGTCTTGTTAAAATTGGCCTTTACACACGGTACTTCATGGTTTAGATTATGGCTCGATACGATTTGACAGTAACTTTCAATACAGGCAAAATAACAGAACGCAAAATTATGGATTCCAAATATCCTTTTATTTAAAGAAATGTTGACGCACATTAACACGTCTAAACTTGACAATAATGTTCATGTAATTAAAGGGATTTTCTTTCTTTTCAGAGTCTGAAAGTAAGGAAACAGAAACTGTTGAAGGTTCTTTTATGGGTATGTTGTAAACAATCTTAGTCTACTGCAGCTATTTAACAGAATGCATGGGTTTTAAGTCAAGGAAGATTAATAAACCCACGCCATTTAGTATCAAGAACTCTGTACACTATAAATAAGATACTTAGATTACAAATTACGACTACATTGAAAAACAATAGTTGTAACAATATGAACTGTCTTTTATACATCAGCCACTTACGATGCCAGCATAGCTTGGCCAGATGAAGTCTTCAGCGGAGACTTAAATGACCCCGACTCGCTGAGATACTAACAACTAACGGCGGGCGGTTGTCTACTGGCAAGCAAAGGAAAAAAATATAAAACAAAAAGATTAGCAAGTCTACTGTTAGTTGAGTGCGTTGCTGCACTTAGCGTATCAGCTCTGGCCAAAATTAATGTCGACTAGCATCAATCGGTATGTGAGGCGGAGTGAATGCACAGAGCAAGCGAAAGCTTTATATTCATTCCAT
>JBCAUI010527532.1:0-11512 GCA_038406195.1 Haplosyllis anthogorgicola | reverse complement strand
AAAGTCTAAGTCCAATAGCAAAATACACTGAAATTTTTTTTCCTACAAAGTGTCTGAAATGGCCAGAAATGCATTTTGCCAAATTAGATGATGATGATGGGGGGGTCCAGTGCAAGTGAATCCTGGTGATGATGATGAGGGGGTTGGGTGCAAGTGAATCCTGATGATGATGATGACGGGGGGGGGGGGTCTTGCACTTGCAACCTTTCAGCACTGCATTCACGCCGACTTCCAGTTGGATACTACAAGCCGTTGCATGTAATGCAACGGCTTAATTAAGGTTGAAGTTTTTACAAGAGCTAAATCATGTATGTAATGTAATTCATGTACTATATCTATCCAGTTTAATTCACTTAATAGTCTTAGTAGCGGGTCAAAGAGGGACCAGGAAGACAAAGCCTCCTTACCTCTCTTAAGACTAACTCAAAAAAGTATCCCGAGTCATCGCCTGTGCCCCTGGGTTCGCTACTGGGTCTTCAGAATTGCAAATGATCTATGGGTGGAAAATAACATTTTGTGAAAGATTCTGTGATAGGAACATTGAGAGAGAAAAAACGTAGGTTCATTGATATATTTTTATGTTGTGATCTTAGCTGATATTTTTAATTTAAATAATCCCCACATAATCATTTATTACAACCATGAATACAGAGTACATAGGTTTCAACAGGGAGAGATGTGGTATCCGAAGATGTTCAGTTAAATTAAATTAGGTGAAATAATAATGTTACTTCAACACTTCAACATGAAGATCAGGAAGAGCTTCAGAAAGTGTGTCTATGTCATGTCAGGTACATTTTCAATTAGAAAATTGTTATCTGTTGTGTTTTTCACAAAAAAATAGATTTTATATGAAAAACACATGGATAAAACTTTCATAAAAATCTGAACATAAAAATGAAAAATATGTAGATTATTAATATTACTGTAACTATCATAACTCCAAGTCCTTCTATCCCTACCATTTTTCACCATACCCTCAACCCACTTTCGTTATCTTCGATGAAGTCATGTTTGAAGATGGGGTATAGTTTTTGATGGTCTTGCGATTTGACGTACATGACATCCTGTTATTATTGTATCTCTGTTAATTTATTTAACCTCTTCATCTTAATACCAAACAGTTCTTGTTCCTTTTAAGTATTTATTTTTGCGTTTTAGGTAATTAATTTGGCTTTAATTATCACTTTGTTGATTTAGGACTTAATTAACTTAGAAGCGGTTGACATGATTGTGTCTTGGAACCAATTTGGCTATATTTGCATTAGATCTATTTATCAAATCTTGGTTAGGCATGCATGGTACTTGAATAACTTAATCTATAACATAATAGTATAAGGGCACCAAACACTGAGGGTTGCTGTTGTAATTATTAGTTTATTTATGGGCAAAATTCCAACCAGTTTCAATGATTGTATCTTCTTCAGGGAATGGTTGCTAGGCAAAAAGTTCACATTTTATAACTAAATGTGGTGTATAGAGCTAGTCTGAGTATAGTTTTTATTTTAAAAAAAAATTTCAAAATATTCTGGGGGATTCCTCTCTGGGGCTAAGTTCTCTGGGGCTGGGCTGTATCTGGATCTGTTTATTCTTTGATCCGTTGGTGTGATGTTGTATGGGATTGGGTCTAGAGGAATAGCTCAGATGTGTTCATTGTTGATTGTTAGACGTGGTCTAGATCTGGTATCATTCTTTTTCTCTGAAGTGATGTGGGTAACAGTCCATGTGTG
The DNA here is from genome assembly GCA_038406195.1 of Haplosyllis anthogorgicola. Taxonomy (NCBI): domain Eukaryota; kingdom Metazoa; phylum Annelida; class Polychaeta; order Phyllodocida; family Syllidae; genus Haplosyllis; species Haplosyllis anthogorgicola. The sequence goes on along the minus strand of JBCAUI010527532.1, from coordinate 9,782 downwards.
TGATTTCTGGGTTGGTTTTAAAGTTTGTTCGTAAATGTAATTATTGGGTCTTGTAACATCTGTCATATATGGCTTAGTTTGGATTTTTGATCCTGTGTTAGGTCTGGGTGGGTGGATTTGTCTTTTCACTCTATATTCTTCTAAGGTTATGGTTTTCTTTGGCACGATGTTCAATTCCCTATGTTTGGTTCTAATGTGTCTGTCTAAAACATCTTTTGTTCCAAATTCTTTATCACATACCTCACATGGTATTCTGAGTTGGCGGTGTCTCACTCTTATATGGCGTTTTAAGCTTGAATTCGTGGAAAAATCTTGGGTGCATTCGGTGCAGTTATATCTTGGTACTGTTATAGGAGTGGTTTTGCTTGCGTAATATACCTTAATCTATAACAGCACTTAGCTGATTTGGGGCATAAATAAATATCAGCTTTGCCGGATAACATGAACATAAAATGTGGTTTAAATTGTTTTAGCACGAGATACATTTGCCATATCAATAGTTCTTGGCTCTCATGATATTTACTAATGGTAGCAAGTAATTAAGGTACTGGAGTCAGTAAAAATAAAATACGGTAAAAAGTAAAATGCCAAGGAGTTTTCTCGTAACCTGCTTAACATTGGGCTCCGGTGTAATGTCAGTCTGTACCAAATGAACTGCTTACACAGGTGAAGATAATCTATCGTGTGCGAAATAGTACATTAAATAAATACGATGGAACATGTTTTAGGGGACTATCCCGAAGGGATAACTATGGGAAAAGATAAAGATACACTTCTGGGTAGGTAACTTGGGTTCTGTTCCTTGACATAAGTTGCAATTCGGTAAATCGCACCCTCGCCATAAAGAAGTGTAAAACTGGCACCAGCCCTCCGGTTGAAGGACACATAGTCTCTCCGTTTTCTCTATCATTAACACTCTTTTTCTATTTCCCGTCTCCCCACACTGTCCTTGGACCCCTCTTGTTTCCACTTTTTTCTTCTTTCCACCCGCTTTCTCTTCCTGTTGCTACAACTACAGACATATTCATGCATTCGTTAGTTTATTATTCGTTAGTGTATTAGTTACGCTAATTTGTTCTCTTACTTTTATGCATGATTATTTCTGATCCATGTTGTCGAGTAAAAACTGCTTTCCGATACAAACGTAGAAAAAACGTTCCACAGCAATTTCACTTTTGTTGCTATTTGACATAACTTCGCCCCACTCATTGATTCATTGTATCATTCATCATTTTGTCCTACTGACTCGTTAATGCTCATACTTTCCACCTTTTGACCTCCCTGAGTTAGTTACCTGGGTCCAATTTGTCATTACGACATCGGCAAATTTACAACGTAACGTTAAAACGCAACTTCGGGTGTTCACAGTACTCAGGTTGCGAGGCCTTTTGTACGACCATAACTCATATTTTGTGGTGTAGCCAATGGCTGCAATGTTTAGAAAAACTTACACACTGCATTTTGAATTCTTCAAATAAACAGCTGCATTTACAATGCAGTTTTATGTAAAATTAACACACCTTTTTATAAAATTATAAACACTTAAGATTATTTGCATTGCATTGATTGAAAATGTTTCACATCAGTCTCCCCGCTATCGTTACTGTGCAAGATGTCTGCAGGTTCTTCCTTGCGGGAATAATTTCACGAACAGCATATTTGGCTTGGAGTTAATCTGTTTATTTCAAATATATCAATGAAAGTTTAGTAAATCTAACATATGCTGACTGTCGTGTTGTGTGCATTGGGCCTTGCGTGCAGATTTAAAGCGGCATTACTTGTCTGATTGGCAATCGGCAACATGTATTTTGAATTATTTAAAAAGGCATTACTAATCTGAATTGCAGTCGACAATAACCGTTTCAATTTATTTAAAGCAGTATCACTGACCTGACTTAAAGTCGACAATAACCGTTTTAATTTGTTTACCCGGCAGAGTTACGCGAGGCGTTCTCGTTGTTCGACAAGGACGGTGACGGGTTCATCACGACGGAGGAACTACTCACGGTGATGCACAGTCTGCGGCAGCAGGCGACGGAGCCCGAGATCCGCGAGATGATCAACCAGGTCGACATAGACGGTACGTATCAACCCTGCAGTCGTACAACCTCACTAGTTGACTTTTGACCTACTGGGTCTACTGACTAGCCATCTTTAATCATTATAGTTAGTCTAAAACAGCTGACATTTTGGCTGGATTGATGTGCCTTGATGGCAAAAGCAAGCACATGCAATTTCCGGTTCCATATAAACAGGCTTTCCAGTGACTTGGAAGATGGCAGCAGTTTCTAAGCTGTCGTGGACATAAGTCGATAATGCTGACCTCTAGGCTAACAACCTCACAAACTTGTATTCCTTATCATTTTTTGTTGCGGAAAACGTCGCAGTACCTTCTCTGGGACCAGTGAGAAATCACTTTGTAGGGCCACGGGTATCCCTATTTTTGGACCTGTGATGCCTCCGCCTTTGGTTTCAAAGCCAGACTTTTTACTGGGTAGCACGGCCCACGTCACAATGCCACAATCAGAAATTCTTGTTTGAGGGGGCGCTGATTGAACTTTGATGATTTAGTCCACACAGCGAGAAAACATTGAACACTCAACAGGATCAACAATTGACACAAACAGGAAAGGATTGATATAACTTACTCCGATTCTGGTTCAAAGACTTACCAGAACTGAAAAGAAAAATCCAACAGTCCCTCTCTTAATTCATTTTACCCTCCAATCTGGGTTCACATCACTTCACTACGTAACAGAACAAATTTGAGCAAATTATAAATTAATATTGTACATTATCCAATGGCAAAAACAATTACATAAGTGCCATAATATGAATTTGCAATCAAAGCTGTGAAATATTCCCATACCCAAAAGTGAGGTTCTACGATGCCGGAAATTTCGTTTGCGCATGACGCTTTGTACCGTAAGTAGAAAAAAAACCAAAATCAATGTTATCAACCTGAAGACGCTCTTGTTTTAAATTCAAAAAATTCTATTCTTTATCTTCACACGTTCATCTTTAATTTGGTCATGCATGTTTTCTGTATAAAACTTTCCTTTTTATGTACGTTCATGCCTCGATAACTTCAATGTTGAATTATCAATCTTCAGTTTCGCACCTTCATTCAGTAAGCTTAACTAACTAATTGTGCAACAGGCACTTTATGTCAGTTTATCACTTGAATGAAAATCCTTCTACTTTGTACTTATTTCTGTAGCAACTGAATTCAACTAATTTTTCTCTGTCGTACAAACTAACCGACTAACACGCATGAATGTTACTAACACTTTGCATGCTGCGTGTGTGTGTGTGGCACCATGCTTGCTGCCTGCCCCTTCTGACGTAATCCATACGTCATACGGCCCATCATGACGTCATCAACGTTGATGTTGGATGGGAATGACGTCACATCCGGATACTGTACCACGTGACTAATCACCGTCTGTGGGACTACTGCCAGAAAGTGGAGCGGTGTCGTTTGAGGCGTTTTACGACTTCATGACCGGAATCCGACGACTAAGGTCCCTCCGTGAAGAGATGTACGCATCATTTCGCGCGTTCGACAGAGATGGAGACGGATACATCAAGTGAGTATCAATTAACTACTATATTTGTTGGATTACGTTTCCCGCCGCTCCCAGAAATCAAGAATGGTGAATCAGAGACCAAATAACCCAAAATCGTAACTTCATAACCTCGGTGAACATCGTGTGGAAAAATGATATGTAAATTTTGTGAATTTTACTAAAAATAATTTTTTAAATAAACAGCAAAGTCTAGTTTTACTTTTGTTCCAATCGCCGCTCTCAAAACTTTCCTCCACTGAAATGTAATCCAACAACTATAAAAAGTCTGGCCTAATCTATCTTAAAATAGCAGCCACCGTTTTAGTGCCTTCTCTAGAACCTGTGTTGAGTGGAACCTGTCTTGGACGACATCATGCCTTTCACGGCAGTTTTTCGTAACACGAATTCTTAATACGTTCACTTATTTTACATGTTTGGAACGACCCTCCTGCCTTTTATGGCATTCTAGTCGCAACAGAGGCGCGCTGCCACTTACGGCCCATATTTTCTTATGCAGTTTTTGGTGATATTTACGCAGAAATAAAAAGTAGGCCGCCTCAAGATTCGCGTCCCCCCTCCCGTTGGAGAAATCCTTGATCCACCAATGAAAAGGCATCAGCGGATGGGTGGGTGGATCGATCTCACCTCTACAGTTGAAAAGCCATTTTCAAAATAGAATAGTACATCACCACGATAGAATAAATTTACAAAGACGTGCCTAAACTTATGAATGAAAGTAATAATTCTAGTTCCCTTTTGGTTAGTTACCTGAAGCTGTATGACAATACGAAAAGCTGTACGATTCAGTACAAGCGGTACACGTTACACTACTGTTGGTCTCTTCCACTGCAGAGGGATTATCTTACCTTCTCTGACGCAATTCGTGGATTTATATATAGCAAATGCACACGTGGATATACAAGTGTGCATCATCAGTGAATACATACATATTGTGTACGTGAAACAAAGCCAAGTTTAATTGGATTACAGTTCGGATTATCATATCAGCATGTACCCGGGAAACCACAGATAACTGAGATTTGTTGTGTTCGGTTACATTGAAATGGTAAATGTAGTTCACTATTATGCTAATGTAGCCCTCGTTTATTTTCGTCGTATATGCCTAACAATTTATTTCAACATCACACATTGTTCCCTGAGCTAAATTTGAGCTTTAAATTTGAATTTGAATTCGCAAGTCAGTGTACATTTTTATTATGCGTGGCGGATTAAAAAATATCTCACTCTAAAACGCCACATTTCTGCATGGCAATGATTATCAGATTATTGCTAATAGCAGGTAGAAAAGAGATCATGACAAAGAACAGGAATGTAGACTGCTATTTTGAGTACTTTATGGCTAAATTTGATCTTCTTTTACTTAACCCGAGAAGCATAATAATTTAAAAATATGACATTGATGCAGGAATAAGAATTTGAACTGTAAATGATAACAAATACTTTGCTAAAATTGGCATCTTTAATATCTAGTTTAAATAGGAGATTAAGACAGGCGACTAGTTACACAATTTCCTTTAGGCACGACGCAACAAAGGCAATTAATCGAAGCACTGTGACTAGCTTTACTCCAGATTGCTCTTGAGGCTAAATATGGTAATGTCCTATTTCTGGGATGATTAACCAAATTTTTAGACGATAATTAACAGGAACAACCCACTAATGAACGTACAAGAGTATTTATAGTACAAGGAAATGAACCTGTTAGAATCGTTGTCGAGCTGTACGAAATGTGCGAGTGAAGTGGGCAAATTATAAAGTGATTTCTGTAAATGTACATTAGAGAACAAACACAACATTCTATTTCTCTTTCCGTTTTTCTGTTGTTCTTTTACTTTGTTTGCTGTCTGTCTAACATATTTCTAGCTCTCTGTATTAAGTCTGCTTTTGTCACTGTCCTTTTCCCCTTCCCATTCATCCTTCATTTTCCTTCCTTCCTTCCTTTCCTTGCTTATTCAGCAGATCTTTTCTCCTTGCTTTCGACATCTCTGATACCGTTTACTTTCTGTAACTGGAACATGAATACATTTTTTCTGTTTAAACTTAGGGATGGGCCCAAGAAACATTCAAAATTAGCATTTGTTATTATACAGACTGTCTTTAGTTTTCGAACTGTCTACATGTAATATTTGAAATGTTGACTAGCTTAGAAATATAAATAGACCTCTGTATATTCATATCTAGACATATCTAGGTTATTCATTTATGACATTTACACAGTAGACACTTTGTATAAATAAGTAATTGTACGTTTAACGTGTAGCTGGCTACAGTTGAACAGCTTTATGTCTAATCAATATCTACAGATAGTAAAAATCTTGCAGTCTACCATATTATAACACGTATGAAATTCACTTAAAATTCACTTGAAACCCAATGTACGAATATTTTCCACCTGTTGAAGGCTGTAGGCTGTTTACCACCGACTAAAGGTTATAGGTAAGATTAGTTATAACATCGTATGGATACATCATGCTGTTTAAGGGGATTAGCTCTTTCCTCTAGAGCTTATGCTGAATTGAATGTCATATGTTTCATGATACTATACAGAACATCGTACATTTAGAAATAGGATAAAAGACCGAGGCGTTTGCATGGATACGGGAAACCCCAAGCGGGCCCCGACATAATAGAGCAGAGTATTTTCGGAAGGTGTCACAATTACTTTGCATTTAACACGTGCGACTAAATGTTTAGTGGAAGCCGAGATGATGGCCTCCTGGCGGCTTCCTCGTCCACACATGTACTAATAACGAATTGGCATGTGGCAAGTACTCGGGAAAGATTACTATAAAATATTTCATACTCAACACCCAACTGTTTGTTTCGGCAGCAATAACAAATAAACTTCTTATGAGATGAAACCATTTCATTTCAGAATCATTTTGCTTTTTACTGGTGTCAAATTATTCAAGTTCATATTATTTGTTACTTCTTACATGTTGAAACCACTTGAGCATTATGATCACATAGTCACCATCGATTTACCTTGTATTGCAGTGCTAACGATATACGGATAACCATGGCGGCTCTAGGGGAGGATCTATCGGAGGAGGATATAGAAAACATGGTGAAAGAGGTGGATCAGGATGGAAACAATCGAATCGACTTCAACGGTAAGTAACGTCACGTTATTCCTCTTTTAGGTACAAAGGGTATACAATTGGTTGATGTAGAAAGAACAATACAATGTAGAAAATGCCTTTGCGAGAACCAACCATTAAGGAACAAGTTTTAGATGTTGAATGCCCATTTTGGTCTACCATATTCTAAATGGCTAGAACACTTAGTGGCGGTGTCAAGAACAAACTAGCCTTAAAATAATAAAAATAGGTTCAACGACAGTTTAGACATCTTCCCTACCTGCCAGATTTGTATATTTGTAATTTAGAGTTAATTGTAATTAATAATTGATACATTGGTTACACCATATGAATAAATGTGAGGTGTCTTGTCAAAGTCATTTCTCATAAACATTGATGCTTATTGATCCTGAACATTGATGCTTATTATCCATCTCTTATTGTGCAATCATCTTAGACTGTGCAAGCATTAACTGATAAGTTATGAGTTGTTTGTACTCAACTGCATTTGTGAATACAGGTAATTGAATTTTTTGAGTTGAAAAATCTACCACCGGTAATGTTTGGTGTGCAGACTGCGTGTACTTTTAGCACTAAATAACTGTCATACAATATTATAGGTTTCTGAAAAATAATGGAAACTTGCCATTTATAGTAATACAAGTTGTAAAGAGCAGAACAACAAGCCAGCTTCCTGCTTGGAAACAGTGAGGAAATAACTAGCTGACAGGCAAAGGGTCCAGACACGACAGAAAGACTGCAAGCGGTCTGGGGTGTAGAAGGAATATCCGTTGTATGACTTCACTACATCATAAAACGTAGTCATGATATGACGATAACCAGGGTACTGTATCGCTACGCCGTATATTAAAAGGTATCCAACATTTGTGATGCAAGAAGTGTATGATCGCTTTGTTTTCATATTACATGCACTAAATCTGTCAACTAGTTTTGCACGAAAACTGTTTTAAACAGATGTCACTCATTCACCTTTTAAGATAGAAGTATAATAATATTTGTAGCCTTTTCTTATGTTCTCTAAAAATCTGGTTTTAAATTTTCTGGAAATTTAACTGGAAATTTTGGGAACTTAGGATGAAAATTTGAAATGGTGCAGTCCGATCGATTTAAACTAAAGTAAATTCATGATTAATGATGTGATGTCTTAAAATTTAATATTAAAACAGCAGCGGATCCAGAGTTGTTAAGGAGCCCGCTCTCCTGGTAAAACCACAGTCAAAAAAGTGACCACTGAGTGCGGACGCAAGTTTCGCAAGCCATGGGCCCCCTTGAACAACGTGCTTGATCGTAAGAATGGTTAGTTTACCCTACGGTTGACCTGTCGTCGCAAAGGTATAATCCTGTTCAGTACGACAGGAATCACCAGTGCAGATATTTGGTAAAAGTACTTCAATCGATAAATTTTTTGACGTCTTTGGGCCAAATGCGGCGTGGTGAGTCGCTGCACCCAAAAAACAGTACATTATGAACTGTCGTCTCATGAAGCCTAAGCATGAAAGTGGTGCAATGTGTGTTCTATATGTAACAAATGTCATGGATACAGTGGAGAGCCATTGTCCTTTCTTCTGGCTAATAAGACCAGATGTGTCTGGCTGCTAGCGGCTTAATTGTCAACGGGTCTCTGTCACATAAAAGGAGATTATGACTTTATTCGTGGATGTAATGTACAATGGCTATGAAGTCATAAAACTGCAGCTGGAGCAGCTGTTATTTCAGACAAAACGAACAATAACAATAAAATTACGATAAAAAAACTATCTTTACAAATTACCATATTTTCAAAGTCGCAAAACGATAGGCAGATCTTTAGTTGTGTATTTGATAAGGACTGTAGCGATTTCTGTAGTTGAGGAAAGCCTCCGCCCCTCCCCCATTCCTCACCACCACTTCTGATGACTTGTCTTTTGAAATCTGTCAACAGAGGCGGATTGCGAGGGATTTTTTACACACAATGGACAGTTAAGGTCAAGACTTTAGATCATGGTGTCACATGTACCAAAGTGGAGGTTGACGTTTAATAAAGTACGATATCCGTGTTGATATATCCTGTTCTCAAAATAAGAAAGGTACTATCACGTCCTTTGCACGAAAGCAACAGTTTTTTACCATCCTGTAATCTGGATTTTTTGCTTTTAACAGCAGGTAACGTTCTAGATTTATTATGACGAATTAGTTTTTTCACATGGACAGATAATTAAAATGTAGTTTATTTCTCACGAATCTTGGACTCCTCTTCCTGCCTGTAAGGATACGTAAACTTGCACTCAATGAACGAAAGTGTCTAATCTGGTATAATCTGGATACAAGGAGATGCTTAGACAGCACAATAATATTTACTTCAGGGAATTCTCTCTAATTTCGTACGAACTTTCATCGTAAGTAAACATAGGCTTTCCCAGTTTCCAAAGATGCTGTCGACATACTGAAAACATGGCGGTAGTTTTGAGCCATCAAAAATACTCTTATTGTATCGAACGAAAAGACGTAGTAGCCGCCCTCGGAAGCAAGACTATGGTTCGATCCATGCTGATTCCTCAAACTTGACCTGAGAAAAGCAGCTCCACTCCACAAAAGAACGTTTGTTGTAAAAACTTTTTCCATTACAACAGTTAAAGGATCATTGTGAAAAGGTTTACAAGTTTATAAACTATCGTATTTACAAAGACGAATAATTGAGATATTCAAACTATTTTATACATGGTACAAGTGGTATGTCACTAATGAACATAATTATGTTATGTTAAGTAGTACGTTTGCTTGGTATGACAGACCTGAGCACTTTTTCTATTGTTCTCATTTTTCATGATCAGGCCGAATTGTGTGTGATGTGGGAAAGCGCCGTCCTCTCCTTTTGACCGGAGACCAGTCTGGACATTCTGATTACCAGACTGGAGACCCATCGTATTTGCACATCTTCTTCGTGCAGCCATTTTTCCGCCACGACTCCTGTAGCGAATATGAAAATCTTAAATGTTCAAAATAAAATGTTTTGTTTATTATTGGTAATAACAAAAAGTTTGCATAAGATGCAATTACCATTCTACAACTGATACACTACTCATTAAAATAAAAAAGCTTAAATTACAATTTT
>JBCAUI010527521.1:0-11514 GCA_038406195.1 Haplosyllis anthogorgicola | reverse complement strand
ACTTTTTCAATCAATCTTTTGCCTATTGCCTGCCACCATCTATCCTAAAAGTGTTGGAGGAGTGTACAGAGACATTTGTATGCCCTACAAGGTAAATAAATTACCTCCCACAACCACGAGTGCATCTAACATATGTCCACTTAATTAAACAAATTAGCAATCAAACACCATTCATACCAAACTTCTTAGATCCCTGTTTGTCAAAGCTAAATCCACTTAAACAATTAAAAGTAAACATTTGCCCCTGCACATGTCTCTGCATATATAAGGCGCGCACCTCCAGCCCTCAGAGAAGAGAATTTGGGGCCAGGCAGCAGGCTAGAGACCTTCAGTATCATTTGTAAGATCTACAGACTTCGGCAATAAATTACATTCAACGTTAACCCATTGCGTCAGCGTTATCTGTTCGCGAACTAGAGGGAGAACCAGGGAGAAGCCATTCTGTGCCTTTACATACGACATTTTTTGCAAAAGTCGAACAATACCTAATAGAACGGACTATCCTTGTATCACACGTAATTAAGAAATGCCCATTCTTATTCAGGATGGGAAATATACGTCCGACAATACTTACCCAAGTCGGAAAGAAAAAATCTTTTTCGCCTGCCAAAAATTTGACGTATTCTGCTACTTAGATTATTCGTGTTGGTACTAGCGGAGGTTTCTTTTTCTTGGGTTTCAGACAAGATGTCCAACGACATAGCAAAGGACAAGGCAGCCCGTCTGCTCAGAAAGCGAACTAGTGTGTCTTCAGCAGCTAGCAGTGAAATGCAGATAAGGCAACAAAGGAAACAAGGGTATGATTACCATTTCTTGTTTGGGAAAGTTACAATTTCAATGGTAGACCCTGCCAAGCGGACACACGGCCCCCTTTAGGTAATTTTGGATGAAAAACTAATTTTTTTCTTCTATCTTCCAATGAGAAGAGAGGATTCACTATTGTTTTTAAACAAGAACTGCTACACTGCCACGGTTTCTTGTCTTCCATTTTCAGTAAGGGGTGGGTGGGGGGACTTCACGGTAATATTACATCAACGGCTACATTACGTCAACAAAATGTGAAAAATACCAATTTAATATATTTTGTCTTTATTTTAAATGCCACGTTTAACCAATCGCCTTGTAGTAATTTGTATATTTTTGGTGATATTTTGTAGATCAATAAGCACACTATCGTTTACGGATGATAACAGACCATATGAAATACATACGAGACCAACAATACGCATGGAACCTACATATCAACTAAAGCCTGCCCGACGCTTTCCAGAATCTACTGTTAAAAATATCATCAAAGATGTCTTCGAAAATTATTTAGCTGAAGAAAAATACGAACCAGAGCTATGTAGGCAAATGTCCAAGACACTGTCAGAGGTAAGAAATATTTATTAAAAAATTAATCCGACTTCCCATATGAAGACTAAAGTACATGTACAATGATGTACACAGTTATTCTAACTTTAAACGATCACTTTTTTCGTTTGTGGTTGGTCACTTTTGATCTTGCATTGTTTAAAATATAAATCTCCTTTGTTGCCTATTCGAAAGAATTTCTAATGCTTGAATTAGTGACAGAAATTGTCTTTGGCAACCCAAGATTTTACCCAAATTGCCCTACATATTTGACAATGTTTTGACGTTCCTTGAATGAACGGTAAATGAATTAAAATATGGTTACCGCTGTGTAATAAAAGTCAAATAGACCTTTCTCAAAAGGTTACAAAACCAGAATCGCCTGGAATTCCGTTGGGCAACCCGATTGCAGAATTAGGTTGCCTCGGTTGCTATTGTACAGAGACATTCCGTACGCCCTACAAGGTAAATAAATTACCTCCCGCAACCCCGAGTGCATCTAACATATGCCTACTTAATTAAACAAATTAGCAATCAAACACTATTCACACCAAACCTCTTAGATCCCAAATTGACAAAGCTAAACATAGTAAATCCATTTAAATAATTAAAAAGTAAACATCTGCCCCTGCATGTCTCTGCATATATAAGGCATGCACCTCCAGCCCTCTGAGAAGAGGATCTGCGACCAAGCAGCAGGCTAGAGACCTTCAGTATCACTTGTAAGATCTACAGACTTCAGCAATAAATTATATTCAATGTTAACATACTGCATCAGCATTATCTGTTCGGGAACTAGAGGGAGAACCAGGGAGAAGCCATTCTGTGCCTTTACAAAATTAGATAAAAAGATGCCGTTTTTGGTGGATATTGATAAAGAAAAATAATATACAGAATTTAAAAACACTTTTTGCCACTAACCAATTCAAGTATTTTTTAAAAAAATCCATAAATGTCCTTACAGATTTTGATAAAGGGACACCTACTCTAATTGTATCAATTGCCCATTGTAAATCGGTGTAATGAATGACGCATTGAAGAAAGGTAACGAAATGACGTTTGAATTTATTGAAATTTGTTGGAAAGTTTAAATCTATTGGTTGGGAAATGACAGTCAACAACAGCATTTAGCCATTACAAATGGGTTACAGCACCTGAAGGATTGTCAGGGGCACTTTATCACCCGGAACAGATATTTTGTAAGGAATAGGACACAGCGAGTTCGAGTTCAAATCTTGCTTAATACTGTAGAATCGTGTTTAAGAATCATGAATCTTGCACAATAAACCATGCATTCGGCCTCATTTTCGGGTTCCCACCAAAGGATTTATTATACAATATTCTTGGCCATATTTGCCAATAGTCCATGCGCAATTGCACAAGATTCCATATATTACCCAAGATTCCGCATGTGGTTGCAATCGATTCTTGCAAATATTCCAGCAAAAGCAAAAGCTACATGAAACTGAAGTGGCTTATGTCAATTATTTATCTACATCTTCCCTTTGTGGAAACAATTTGTTGACATGACCTATTGAAAAATTGAAGTGCAAGAAGCCACTTCAGATACACAATTGACATAAGCCAGTACTTAATCATGCAGCTTTTCCCTTAAAGTGGCTTCTTGTACTTATTTTTTGTTTGAAGTGGCCTGTTGAATAAGTGAATTAAAGTTTTTTCAAGTGCAGATGCTTTATTCTTGCTTTTGGAAAACTTTTGTGACTTTAAATTAAATTAAAACCATTTCTGTTTGCTCCAGATTAGACATCACTATGGGAGTAGACACTAGAGATGACCCTCAATCATATCCCATCAAGAAGTAAAATCTTAAAAAATATTGATATTAAGTGGGGGGAAAGTATTGATATGAGCAGGGAAATTAACATGAGGGTCAATGGAAGATATTTGGCACAGGATTTATAATCAATATAAGCAGGATATCGATACAAGCGATATCAATATATCCGGGGAGGAGTAAATTATTCCCTCATTTATTTTACCTTTGGACCACTATATTTCCTGTATTTATTCCACTAAAACAGAACAAGAAACTGTCTGAACTCAACTGCCATCTGAAATGAGTGAGGATAATTCTCCAATCACCCAGGACCCACCATCCCCACCTGCAAACTTCCAAATGTTCTAGTAAGTACTACATTTTCTTGTCTCAGCATCCTTTTAAGTCTATACTTCATCCTGAAATAAATGAATGTGAAATGAAAAAACTGCTACACATAAATTGTGAGCATTTTAACAGAAACAAATTTGGTAAAATGGGTAAAATTGGTCTATTTATAGGGACCATTTTACTGGTGAAGTGTGTAAGTGGAGTTATATTGGAGAGGAGTTGGCCAAAGCAGGGAGGGAATTCCTTGATATTCCTAGCACAGGGCACTGTTTGATTGAACCTGTCCAAGCAGGTTTAGTTGAAAACTATGGCATCTTCTACACTTTGTGTGAAATCTGTCAAAAGATAGGGAAGGAACTTCTCACTAATCCTGAGTACACAAGGTAAAATTGCCTGGCAGTAAACCAAGATGCAGTAACCAGAGCTGTCCTTGATAATATGACAAACAGGACACAAGCAAAATAATAGCTGACATGTATCTGTCAGCTTTGGCCACAGCACTGGATGTCAATCTGAGGGTTCTCCAGGAAGGCACATCTACATATCCATAGTGACACAGTTCCAGTTGGCCCTTACTCTTCCAACAAAAATATTTTTACTTATATGGGCTGAACACAAGTATAAGCCTACTGTTTTAAAGAAGCCAAGGCAGGAAGAAACTGAAGTTAAAGAAGAAGTCAGTGATGATTCAGTGTCTACAACAACTCCTGCTCATATGCTGCCACTGTTACAGCTCCAGTTAATGATCTACTGCAACATCTGCTTCAGATGCTGCTACTGTTACAGCTCTAGTTACTGAGCCATCTAGTCTACTGCAACAACTACTGTATTAGCACCTCCTTCCACTCAACCCCCCCCCCCCCAGGTAATAGTAATTCTGGATTCAGATGAAGAAGCTATTCCAGTTGAAGTTGTTAATGAAGAAGCTACTCCAGTTGATGTTATTAATGAAGATGAATACTTCAATAAATACAACAAGCCACATATTGCTAGGGGTAAGGCATTTGACATGTTAGTGCATAACATAGTCCCAGAAGTGGTAGATACAATACCTTATGATATAAATGGTGTGAACTCCTACCTAATTGACTGTGCTTAAGATAAGGACATAGGATGGCAAAGAAGATTTAGGGCTGGAAGATATTTCTCCCTTAATACCAGTCCAAGTAAGGGATTCAGAGGAATTAGAAGAATTGGAAAATGTCAGGAAAATTTCTACTGCCCCAACAATGAGTGTTCCATTTACATAGCCACACAAGAGAAATAAGCACCAGTTCAAGACAATAGGAAAATGGAAACTTTGCTTCACCTGTGATGTTCTATGTGAAAGGAAAGAATGTGGAGCCATTAAGCTGATAGAATACTCACTTGCACCAAACTTCTACATGTTTATCATCAAGGGAATCACAAGTGTTCATTAAAACCTGATACACAGAAAGATGATGCAGTAATAGAACAAGCACTGAAGCAGTGTAATTGTTCCCTTGGACCTAAAGCCCTTGCTTAAATGTACATGACAAAGGAACTAGATAAACAGAGAATTGAAGCGAAACCAAATATGGAAGCTATTGTCAACATTGCAAGCCAGTTCACTGATAATTCTAGAATAAAGGAAATTAAGAAGAAAATCAGTAATGAACTAAAAACTGAGAAAAACTGCTGTAGCAGAGTTAAAAGGCTGTACAGACACTGATGATCAGTCCTACATCTACAAACTTAATGACATGAATATGAACAATCAACCAAGTTATGTGTTCAAAACATCCAGGAAAGCTGCACTAATGGCCATTTCCATGGACCACCTGAGTACTCAAGACCACCCATTGAAGGAGGAATACTGCTACTTTGATGGGATGCACAGAAGATGTAAGGATTGGAAGACCTTTATACTATGGGTGTACCACCCTGTTATGAGAATTGCAACTATGGAGGTTAAGGGGAGACTAGTTGTAATGTTTCTCTATTCTGGAAGCTGCCTAATGAAACTTTAGCCAAAGTGAAGGGTGTTCAGAATTACTCCTTCAATCCTAAAGGCTTTATCATAGATGAAATCTTTTGTTGATATTATGAAAACTTATCAATCTGGAAACTTCATACTCAGTAGGGAAGACACTCATAGACACCCCCATAATCCCCATACAGAGATCTATTATGAACCAGAAATGGCCAAGCAAATGGATAAAAACATCAAATTTACTCCTTTCAAGACCATCCAAAAATGATATTTTTTGTTGTTAATAATGTGGAAAAAAAGCAATCGGCAAACTTCATATTTGGTAGGGAGGACACTCATAGGCACCCCAATATATCACCAGACAGGGCTTAAATACGAACCAGAAATGGCCAAGCAAACAGATAAAAACATCAAATTTACTCCTTTCAAAACCATCCAAAAATTATCTTTTTTGTTAATAATGTGGAAAAAAAAGCAATCGGCAAACTTCATACTTGGTAAGGAGGACACTCATAGGCACCCCAATATATCACCAGACAGGGATTAAATACAAACCAGAAACAGCCAAGCAAATGGATAAAAACATCAAATTTACTCCTTTCAAGACCATCCAAAAATGATATTTATGTGTATTGAATGAAATTCAATAAGACTATGTGGTTTTCAGCCTGAAAAACAAAGAATCCAGTCATCCCATCTCTAGGTGGGTGGGGTGGGGTGTGGGTGGGGTGTAGATGGGGAGGGGTGGGGTTGGGGTAGGTGGGATGGGGATGGGGTAGGGGGTGGTGGTAGGTGGGGTGTGGGTGGTAGCAGGGGTTGAGGTAGGGGATAGGTGGGGGTGGTAGTAGGGGTGGAGGTAGGGGGTAGGGTGGGTGTGTGGCACTTGACAGATACCACCAGAGACAACTGTTCCAAACACAAGAATTGTCAGAATTTGGTTTGGCGATGAAATTGTGTCCTAAAACCCCTCTTTCCAGGTAGAAATCAGGAAAAAGTGTCATATCTCAGACACTACTTGCTGTGGAGACTTCTAACCACAACCATTGGATTCAGCATGCCCCAAAACTTTTGTGCATGGGATTTCAAGCCATTTTGATGTGTTTGATGTGATGTGTTTTTGCTGATTCTGATGCATTATGGGATAGAAAAACAGAAAATGTTGATATTGGCTGGGAAAACATCAAAATGGCTTGAAATCTGTGCATAAAAGTTTTGGGGTGTGGCAGTGGTTTCAAGTCTCTATGATAAGCGGTTTCTGAGAAACCATGGGTTTGGGGGTAGGGGGAGGTAAAAAATGCGATAAAAAATCATAATGGATTGGAACCTATGCAGCAGTGCTCCTTCATACAAACCAGAAACAGTCAAGCAAACAGATAAAAATGTCAAATTTACCCCTTTCAAGACCATCCAAAAATAATATTTTTCGTTAATAATGTGAAAAATAAGTGATTGCCAAACTTCATACTTGGTAGGGAGGACACTCATAGGCACCCCATTGGTAGGGAGGACACTCATAGGCACCCCATAATAATAATAATAATAATAATAATAATAATAATAATAATAACCTTCACAAATGGCAAATTTATGTTGATTATATATGCAATGCAACACTTGTTGCCATGCAACACTTGTTGCCATGACCCCAAATCAAATGACTTGGCAAGTCGCCAAGTGTCCGGATTATGTAAAAATAATACAAACTCATCACTTAGCTACCTGTTGCTCAGGTAGCAATAATAATAATAATAATAATAATAATAATAATAATAATGACTCTGGGTACTGGTGGCTTCCTGGCTACCTTCACTTCACAGAGCCGCCTGATAAGGAGAGCTGCTTCCGGGGACTTAAGGACTTAAGGAAGATTGCCGGGGATGGTGCAGGCTATATTTCATGGGGGCATGCAATCTGTACCACCCAATTGATGCTGGCACACCGGCCCAAAATGGATCACCCGACTCAATGGAGCCAAAAAGCCGAGCCGAAAATTTGGTATAAATTTATTGTTCATGGTCAGCTCATTCATTTAGTTCTCATCATTCTACCTGCCATGTATATCGAACCTCCTTTGTCAAGTGAATGACATAAACTAATGATTTTCATGACACTAGATCTTTCTTTCTTTACCATTTATAACATTAAAATATCCGTAATATAATTTCAAATGCTTTATTTTAATAAACTTTCAAAATAAGCAATATAATAAATGTATCTAGTTGCGTCCCTTTCAATCGTAAAACTTACCATGCGGCTTTCTGAGAAAATGTCTTCGGAATCTTTTATGTATCCACTTGAATGAGCAATATTTGGTATGCATATATCCACTTCACGAACAATATTTTATATGTAAATCATATATAATCAAAAACAAAAAGTTAAAACGGTTAATGTTCACCTTCTACTCTGTCATCATGTCTAATTCTTTTGTAGTTTCACTGACACATTCAGTGTCACCTGTAACGTCTTGAGAATCTTGACAACTAGGAATTATTTCCCTTGATGGACATGTCTCTGTTTTGCTCGTAACTAAGTCACTTTCATTTATATTATCATTCTGCGAATTCTTAGGATCCAGATCCATATCTTTTGAATCCTCTGTCTGTGCCTGCAGATTGTCTACAGTTTGTGTCTGTTCTGCAGGAGACTGTTCGATGCCCGAGTCTTCTTGATGCACTATAAGTGTTGGTGCACTTCTGGAAGCTACAAATCAAAATTTATATATATGTGATTTCCATGTGCAACGCTAATGCTGAAAATTTTCTTATCAACAATCACACGAAATTCCTGCCACATGCAACTGTCAATACATACCAGATTGATCAGCCTATTTATAATAATATTGTACAACAAATTTCATATATAAAAACATGACTAAGATTATTTGCGGCCAAAAATCCTTTTCTTGTATTAGAAAAGCATTTCGTGTACGTTATGTCTCACCTAATTTCTCATTTGAGGCATAAGGTTCGTCTACGTCGTCACCTTCTGGCATTTGCTTATCCCAGAAATCATTGATTTTCTTTGCTATATTTTCATTTTCTTCTCGCCATTCTCGCTGCCATTGCCTTAATTCCTGTACCTCCGGGTCACAACGAACCTTAATAATTGAAAAATACAGAACAATTTATTGTACATATATAGCATGGAATACAATAAGTGAACCAAGTGGTCTTATGTTGAAAATACTGACCTGGTTGACAGTCTCCAAACTACGTGGATCACGTTAATTCTTTCAAGTCTGAGGTCAATAGCCATGCATAATTTTAGTATCTCTTGTACATGTGACTTTATCGATCATGTCTCTGTGTTTGGGATTACTTTTGATTACTTGGGTGGCCAAAGAGCCAACCTCCCTTCCCCCACCCTCCCCCCACCCCCCTATACGGTCAGAATTCATATAATCTTTAATGCAGTTTCATTGCTTTTTGGTTAACGTGCCAGTAATAATGGGGGGTTTTTCGAAGCCAATTTGACAATTTCATCTTTTATGATTTACACGACAAATGAATGTGGGTCATTATGAAGTTTGGATCATGTAAACTTTAGAAGGTCAAAGTATTTTTGGCTATCATAAATACGATGAGACTTCAATTGAAAGCTGGTAAGATTATACTGAATATTATGAAATGTGTTTCGTGCTGACTTTAAAATTAATCTCATTTTCCACATACCTTGTATCCCCGCCAGAATGACTGTATTATTAAAGTGGCCTCCTCTTCTGTCCAGAGTAAAGACATAGGTAAAGGTGGACGTGGACTATTGAAAAAGAAACCACATATCTATGAGATTGTAAACATGTAAAAAAACCATTGTTTTTTGATCTGTAGAAAATGCATGAATTTAAGTTCATACTATTAAATTAAATATGCATACAGTATACTTTACTGCACCATAAGTAATCATTAATGGGTATAGACACTTACTGTTCTTTCAGCCATTCCTGAACAAACGGAATATCCATCAATTTACGTTCTTCTCTCCCTTCGTGATCTTTGTTGTGTCTAAGTTACCAAACAATTCATTAACAATTTATTAACAATTATTTAAAAAAAACGATTTCTTTATTCTGAATGTAATTTAATATTTCTTGTTGTAGGCTACTGTACTTACTTATATAAATATTCCGTAAGAAAGTCACATGCATTAAACTTTGTTCGTTTCCTCTGTAAAAGACAAAACCTACAGTTGTACAAGAGTAGTCTCTGTTGCATAAACACGTAAATGCTTGTTTCGAATTCACTGCAAGATCCTTAAAGGTGCGCATTTATGTTTTAAGAGCATATGCTGAACTGTAATGATTTAAACTTAAGACTAAAGATCGGATACCTCGAAACATTTTTCTATTTTGGCTTGTTTTAACATTTCTTCCATTGCAGGCAATAGGATTGGAAAGACATAATGTTCCAAGTATTCTCTTGGAGAACCTGAAAAAAGTAGAGATGTATTCGTTCTTATCTTTTAATTAAATGTATCAAATAGAAGCATTCTTATCATTTTAACCTTTTTATCGATACAATCTACGTGTAAATACAAAAAGACGTAAATAAAACTTACATTTCTTTTTGTCGGGTGGAGTAGCAGGGCGTGGTGGAGGTGATTCTGCTGGTCTATCTACCAAAGCTAACCCTAAACATGCCGGATGAGCCAAAGACGGATCAAAATCGTCCACTGGATTTATGTCTGTGCTCACCTGAAAGTTTTATTGTAGCATTTATCAACCTAAGATTAAAAGCAACATTCATTACTAGGAACCTCAGGATGTTTATGGTTGAAAAATCCAGTGTTAGAAACGTTGTATCAGTCCTGGTTACGCGTAGGACGAACTACGATACACGTAACCTGTCCTTGGGTGGGTTACACATATTGTAGTGAGGTCTAGAACTCATCATGAGCTGCTCATGTTTGATCCCTGGTCTCATTCATGCCCCCTGGGATGAGTTATGCACATCTAATTGCACTTTCAAACTTCAATTGATACTTAAAAGGGCAGAAGGTACAAAAATTCTTGGTCATACACCTAAACAATCAATTAATGCCGTGTTTATTATTGTACGCACAAAAATTTCCTTTTATTCTGATTTCCTCATTTAACTCATTAGTTTTAAAAATGAATAAACTTACCTGTATTAATCAAACTATTCACATTTTCACCATGGATGAAGACAAAGTAATACCTCCTTCACAGGCAACTAAATTTTACAAAACTCAACATATGTACTGAAGAATACTTCTTTCAGTCAACTATGTCAGTATTACATAGATTATTTTCAATTTTCAATCAAGAGTTTACCCCTCATTTGTACAAACTAGAGTTGAAAAACATGCCTTCAGATCCAGACTATTGCCTTTCAAATATGATGAAGGTCGTCGAAAACTCTTCAAGAAACATGTTGATTCAATGAAAATTGGTATGTACTTCTACATCATATTTCAAATTTAATGTTAATTTCTTTTTTTGTCAAATTCACTGTACAACCATGAATTTTTTTTACTTGTTTTACTGTACAACCATGAATTTCTTTTTAGTTCGATGGTACCATGTATTCCTGACAAAGAAGATCAATCGAGAATCGTTTGAGAATGTCAGGAAGGCACTAGCACTTCAGCAGGGACAAAACATGCAGTTTAATTGCTTCCAAAGTCTACTTCCCATCCATAAAGACCAAAGTGTCAGCCTTCATTAACAGCTGTGAACCCTGCCAATGTGTGAAAGCTGGTTCAAAGTTTGACAAGGGTGGTGACAAACTCAAGTCAACACCAGTACCCCATGAAGTGTAGTGGCAAATTGGCACTGACCTCATCACAAACCTGTGAGTGACAAAAGAAGGCTACAACACACTAGTCAGCTGCATTGATTACAAATTAAAGTGGGTAGAATCCAAGCCTTTAAAAGGTAAATTCCCAGATGGTGTTGCCCAGTTCATGTATGAATGCATCTGTCACTATGGTGCAGCCAAAATACACTTATCTGACCAAGGTAGAGAATTTGTGAACAGTGAAATGGAAATCTTCTATGATTTGACTAAAATTAAACACAATGTGACATCTGCATACCACCCACAAGCTAATGGTGAAA
>JBCAUI010527510.1:0-11517 GCA_038406195.1 Haplosyllis anthogorgicola | reverse complement strand
TTCCTATTGGTGCAAGCAGGGCAGACGTAACTAGGGCAGTTATGTGTCATCTAAAATAATAGAAGCAGCCAATGCACGGCTACTGATAAGGGATCTGGTGACGTGACAATGTTCACATGTGATGCTTTCTGGGTTCACTCATGATCACTTCCAGCCATTTGGTACAGCTTTGAAAGGTGGAGGAGCCCTTTAGGGTCTCATCTAGCCTGGGAGAACCGGACAAATGCATAGCCATTCCACAGACAGGACGACAAAAGGGAGGAGGTGCTCTGGCACCTCTGGCATTCGCTTTACTCCGGCAGCCCCGGCATTGGGTTAGCGCCGGCAGCTCCGGCATTCGTTATTAATAGAAGATGGGCTGTTACATACCCGTTAAATATATATGAGTCGAAATGGAATAGGTATTTTTTGCTATGATACTGATGATACTGACAGTAGTTTCATAAGGATGACTTGCAAAAAACATAGCATCTACACCACAGCAATATAGCAACTACAACAATAAGTATACTCAATACAAATCGTATCAATTGTGCACATAAGGGTATATAAGGGAGCTTCTGTGCATAACGTAGCGTGTTAAAGTGTCACTGCTTTACCAATTTTTTTTCGTCTTGTTTTTGCTCTTAAGGACGGATATCAATGTGGCTTTTATTTATTAATCATTCAGTTTAAACTTATTTATGCTCAGATGTAATCCAATCAATTTGCACAAAACAATTCAGGGTAAGTCATAAAATCATAAATATAATCATAAAATACATACTATAAACATAACAGAGCCATTGCAGAGGATGGAATAGCTGATTACGGCTCTTCACTTTGAGAATAAAAGGCGCTTTTTGTCAATGTCAAAGACACAGCATGGAATTCAATCGACGCAAAATGGAATCAATTTTAGGAGCTGTATTGAATACATCTACATTCTTAGTGTGAAAGATTTTTGCTGCTGTGAAAAGTGGAACTAAGTATATATATATGATCTTATTTTATGTCAAATTAAAGAAGAGGAATAAAAGTCATTTCGTGCTTTACATTTAAGGGAAAATGAAGATGTACCAGGATACTCTAGCAGTCCTGTTGATATTTATTATAAAACACGTCACTGGAGCGATATTCATCATCCACACAACAGAACAAGGTAAGCCAAACAACATATTCTGCACACTTATTATGCACGTCAAGGGGAAGATGGAAGCCTCTCGGCCATATATATTTTATTTAACTAATAGTTTTGTACTAATTTTGTGGTCTATTTATTGATATACTTGCCTGTCACAACTGTGCAGTTTTTATCATTTTGGCCTCAAAGCATGTAAATCCATAAAATTACTGAAATATGAAGATCTCAAGAATGTATCATTTTATGCTCACAGCAAAACTAAAATTGAAAACAGGCTGCATCTAATTCCTTGAAAAATTGCCAAGTTTTCATTTTCTGGCTGTATTTTCATGAAAATGTAAACAAAGCGGCAGCCATTATTCTTGAAGAAGAGGGTGGAAATGACCCCATAACCTGTAAGTGCATTCACACCAAGCATTGCTATTTGTGGGTAGTGGTCACACTTGATTGAATTTGATTGGAACAAGGAGCAATGGCTGACAGTATTTAATGATTTAATTAAAGGAATCACTATTTTGATGAATGGCTTCTGTATTATTCATGTAATAATTGTTAGAGTTTGAATAAGCAAAAAATCCTCTGTAATTTAAACAAAAAAATGAAATAGCTTCCATCTTCACCTTAAACTTCGTACTGACAGATATTAGACATAGATTAATGAAGGTTATGTTTGATAAGCTATCTACAGGTATTAAATATACAAAAATATTCAGACATTCAGTGTTTAATATAGTGTAACACTGGCCTGTCTTTCCTGAGATATGAGATCACGCAGTGTTTCTTTCCTCTGGAATCTCACAATTGGGTGGGTTTGTTCCAAATAAACAGTAATATCCTCAATGAAATTACATGTACCATGGCGCACTATGTTAACGTAGCATATAAACTAATGCTATCAAGATGTTAATAACGGGCCATTGGGAAATTGTTGTTTCATAACACATTCATTTTTTGCAATTTTGCAGAAGAGACTTGTATTTAATTAAATGGAATAACATCATTCCATGTCCCATTCCTAGATTGACAATATCAAAAATGTTAAGACATAGCGGATCATGAAATTACTATTAAAAGTTAAGCGCCCCGCAACAATTGGATTTTATGCTGAGCTCATTCAATTCAGTTGTTGCGGGGCGTTAAAAATTTAATGATAACTAAGTGGAACCCGTGCTTTGCGCGGGAAAACATTGTGAACTAGATGATAACCAAAAGCATCCTCCATAAGTTCCTACCCCTCCTCCCCCCGAAAAAATGTCCATTCCTAAGATCCCATTACCCCCCCCCCCAAAAAAACAAAACAAAACAAACAAACAAAACAAAACAAATATCTTGACAGAATTTTGCCTTATAATTGTTTGTAGTATGATTTCATGATCTGTTTCAAAGCTGAATACAAGTGTCAGAAAGTCAAGTGAACAAAGACACTCAAAGAGAAAGATGAACCTCACTGAACAATCAATTCATTAGCCACATTACACTGATAGTGTTTTGTGGAATGAAATTATTTGATTAATTTTTTTGTGCTGTTATTCGATTATGTGATATGAATGCGAAATAGTACACCACAGAGAACAATATAAATCCATTAAGAAGACTACTCATGTTCCTTGTGTGTATGGGAGGATAGAAAAAGTGGGTAAATCTATTTGAACTTATTTTATTAAGCACTCAGTATAACTACAGCTTCAAAGAAATAAGAATGCAGGTTAAGGTGAGTCGTACACTGATTGAGCTTTGTCTAATATTCATATATTTAAGTTTGTGCATATTTCCTAATTTGTTTGTTGATATATTTACCTGTCAGTAACATTACCTTCTCCATGATTTCCTCAAAATACATTCCCTTTTCTACAAATTACTAAATCTAGCATATTTACAGTATTAGATATTCCAAATCCATTGCAGACTGACTTCTTTAATTTTACTGTGTTTATGTTCTTATTTAGTTCAATTGCAAATGGTACCAGAGGGTCATAAAATCCTAATGTTTATTTCCAACTGAAATAAAAATGGCAGTGAAAACAAAGAAAATTAATAAAGAAACACCTTGACCCTGCTAGGCATTGTAGCAATAGCATATAGGGGTGTCACCTTTGGCCCATTTTATATTGTTGGCCATGGACCATATCTGGCATGTGGTCACACTTCATTGGAAGAAGACAATATGGAAGTCCCTTGCTGCTATGTTTATTTTTGTGGATATTAAACTTTGACAAATAACTTTGAATACCTTAATATTGTAAATGATCAACAACTACCATTTGCATCTGGACATTTTGTAGATTTTTTTGGAATAAAAAGCCAAATCACTGTACGATTCACCTTAACAAAGGGTTTTCAGTTATTCAGTAATTTGAATATTTGAAACAAAATAACACCAACGGGCTTTCTAGTGAATAATTATTTTCCCTTGGACTTTAACACGGAGCAAAAACACCAACGCTTTATTTTGCATCTGCTCCAATATATGTAGAAAACTAATTTGTCCATCAACGTATGGTAGAATAAAAATACATCCGTTCATTTCATATTTGAGAATTCATTACTATTGCAAGAAGGAAGTCACTCGTGGTGAATTACAAATATGTTGACCTTAAAATAGACCGATCAATTTTACCAGGATCTTAAAGCTTAAACCGGAGTCTTATGCATCAATATGCGATGTCATACATCAATTCCCCTGCATGACCAATGGACTGCATAGCATTTAGTTGGACAGGATTTGTAGTAGTTCTTTTACCCGATGTAAATGAAAAAATCACAGCAGTAAATGTTTAACACTGATCTTAAAGCCAAATGCGTAGGGAATTCCTGAGTGAAATCTACACCGCTGTTGTTTACATGATGATAATACCAGAAACCTTCTCGCTTCTTCTTGCATCTTTCATTAGAGGTTTTTCTAAATTGGTTTTAATGCTCGGAATTAGGCTAATTATCCTAATTAGCCTATTTCAACAGACATAGTAATTACTGAAATGCATTGTTGTTTAATCGAAATTAAAATTCCGGTAAACATTTCAGTATCATTATTATAACTAGGAACACACTGTTTTCAGTCTTCCCCAATATTTGCCATTTTGGCTTGGAAAAACCAGAAAACAAAATTAGCTTAATTAGACTAATTCCATTAAACCAATTTGGAAAAACCTAGATTGAATTATGGAAATGCTCAGCAGATGTGTATTGTTACAGTAGAATTGCTTTTTAAATGTCTTTAAGTCGCTGATGTCAGTACATCCCTGAAAGTACATTTATTATTGTGAAAATAAAAAAAAAACCAGTCTGCTACAACTATGCGACACCTTGATAGATTATTGTGTTGATATATTATAATGAATGTGAGAGCGTATGTTGCTAACATTTCATTTCTGTTCTTTTCATATTATTAACAATCTATTTTTACCTATCATTCTGGGTAGCATTATCTTTGTTGTACACATTTTATTACACCTTTAGGTTAGAAGATTATCCAATTTTGCACATTGATATGTAATAACTTTACTGTAATAATCAAAACATTTTAAAAAAATGTTTCAAAAGTATAAATAAAATAATTGACATTGGAATTTAATCCCTGGTATAGAACGCACCCAAGATCGACGTCATAGCCCTGTTAGGAATGGGGTAGCTGACATCATGTTGAGCCCCAATGCTAATTGACATGTTCCTTCATATTAGCTCGAACCCATTTTACACCTTGGTATGGTAGGGCTATTTTGTGCATCAAGAAGTCATGCTCATAGTCGTAGAGCGTAGGACGTTGAATTGGTAACCAGGTTACCTGCATATAGCATGCATCAGTTTTCTCGCTGATTAGACAGTATTTTAATCGTTCTAAATAAACACGAGAAGACGGTTGAAATATTTCTTCTCTTTTGAATTTTTTATAATGTAAAAGAATGTAACAGATATTTTGTCCAGAACTTTCATTCCATTAAGATTCCTTCAACCTGAGTCGGTCAGTCGTACACCTGGGTGGGGAATTGAATCCTGCCCAGTTGAACAGAGTATCACATAATATATACGTTGGAGAGACTGGGACAAAGTGTTTTTGTATTCCTCGAGTGCATACGAATTTTTATTTGATTGAATTAGGTGTTTTTGGACACACAACCAGTCGCTTTAAATAAAGAGGGAACTAGATTCCTTCCCATCATTGAATTACATGTCTGATTTGTCCAGTTGGCTGGGGAAGAATTCATCTGCTGAAAATTTACTGTCCTACTCATAATATAAGACTTTCTTAAGAAAATCCCTAAACACTTTGATGTACGTGTAGACAATGAATGGATTACAAACTCGTTTAGAGGGGTTAGAGATAATGAAAGTCATCAGACTAAGAAAATAGTACAAGACGAACCATTGTGTAAGAGATCTGAGACCTGCGTTTGACTGAGTTAACAACACAGACCCAATTAATGTTAAGCCGCAATCTCCCATATATACATGTCCCTTCATTGGCTCCTTGTGTAATGAAACTGGACACTGCTGAGATTCTAGTAATCAAGATGTTTGCAGGTGCCGACTCAAGGATTTGTCCTAGTTCAAACACATCACCAGCTAATGAATTGCAGACTATCAGAAAAGAAGCTTACCGAGTAAAGTATAAGCCTATTGGGATGAAGCCGTTAGAAGGCCAACCACATGTGAACCTTGCGATCACCCCTTCAACCGTACAGACCCTAATTTAAATGCTGTAAACATTATATGGTTGTCAACACAGGTGGAGCAATTCAGGCTGAGTATATACAATTGTAATGATAGGTATAATTTAATTGTGATGAAACGTATCATTTAAGGATGATTCAAGATAACACAACATAGCTGGAGTAGTAGCAGTGGGAATATTTCAGTTTCAAGAATTTTGCAATAACCACTCATGTTTGCGGAAAGTGCTTGCCACATAATGGTAAGACCGCACATTGAGAAAGAAATTATTACAGCTTTATTACACGAATTTCTCCTCAAATGGAATTACCAATTCGTTTCTTACGAATGTGGAATGCCTATTAAGACAAACTTGTTGTGTGGAGAGCTGTTGGACAAAGATGTTTTCTTGACAAGTGGTTAACTCGCAATACCACAGCTTCTGTGCCATTACGCAGTAATTTGTCAGAGCCTGAGGTCTCTGATAGAGCAGAATCCAACATCACAAGAGTCCCATTTTGTAGAAGTGCTTTGAAGCTTTACTGAAGGCTTAACACTTCCAGAAAATATATTCCACATCAGTTCGATATCGTAGGCCCCAGGTGAACCAAACACGGTCATTGGTAGACAAGACTCATAGTTCTGTCCAGACAGGGCTATCAATTAACGAATCCTAATGACATACTCAAAGGTTTTGTACCAAAAGGATTAACGTTAGTTTTGAAACAATAGTTAAAATAACGTAATACAGTTGAGACTGAAGTATTGTTATAGGACTCAGTCTGCTTTTGTTTTGTGTGCGTTCTGTGTATTTGTTGTCTAAAATATGACACCAAAATGTATTTTCAAATGGAGGACTGTAGAATAAAATTATTATCTTTTTCACATTGAGCAGTGGGATGGTATGTAAATCAAAACTGACTGGAGGCAACGTTACGTCAACGCTTGCCAGTGTTAGTCAGTGGAACATTTCCTTTGTTTACATGAGGATAGCAAATAAAGATGTTATCACATTAGAAGATCGTATTTAACACAACGCTTTTTAAGAAACAATTCGTATCATTGACCTTAATGACAACATGGGCAATGTAATACTTGTTTTGTTGTCATTTTCATAATGACCGCAGATTAAAAACCTGCTGTAAATGTTACCATGACCTCATGTAACAATTATCGTAATATGATTGAGTCTCGGTATTCAGATTTACAACTAAAACAATAGATGTTTTGTCATTTTCGCCACATGGTGCTTAAATTTATTTATTGTGACAATAAACTGCAGAAATAAATAAAAACGTGTGTACGCTCGTTCTTCTCTTTATGATTTATCACAAGATGTCAGTTACACGTGTTATGTTGCCTTTTAAAGCATCACACCCCCGGCATTGAAATAAGATTATTTTATGACTAGACCATGTAAAAAATAGAGTAATCGAAGTACAAGTTAATTGATATAAAGTGGCATTAATAGTTAACATGTAAAGAAATAAACTGCTGAGTATATTACAATCAACTCATCTAAATGCATCTAAACTTAACTAGTTTATACATAAATAGGCTGACAATGCTATCGCATTTCTACATTTTAATATATATGGAAATGGTGCATGCCCACTCCCTTTTGCATGAATTAGTTGAGTGTGGATCAAATTTTGAACATAATATCTACGTATAATTGTATTAATGAAGTTCCCAGATGTAGTCAGAGATATGCGATATTTTGTAGTCATTATTAATGACCAAATTACTTCTCGTGAATTATTAATGAACAGGTTCTCCCTAACCATCAGCGTGTCACATTAGTTACGAACACGCATTGGGCGTATCTAGATGACCTCGAACCGCTTTAACCTGTCTGTATAAATGTACAGTACAATGCACCATAAATGCTTGATAATATGACAACCTAAGAGCTCACTTTCATAAACTTAGTGTCGATCCTATGATGCAACAACATAAATAACTGTGCGTTAAGAGTCTGCCGGAGGTCGACCTGCGTTGGACTCTTAATAAATAGTGTGTGTTAAGAGATGTGCGTTAAGGTACCCATTTCTTGGAATTTCATATGCGTTAAGGTTTAAGAAAGCAGATAATGTTTAGCACACGCTCAGGGGTGCATTAAGGTGTGCATTATGTATTATGAATACGAGCTGTAAGTTTAGAAGTTATTTCATAACGCCATGCAGAAGGACACAGACCTTCAAGCAAACCATTCAGAATGTAATACTTAGTAATTTATTTACGAGCCAAGTGTTCCCTATGCTGCCACTTAATTAATAGAAATCATTTTACTTGAAATTGGAAACGTGTGGGCGATTTAATGAAATTATAAGCCGAGGGAAATTAATTCTATATTGTTTCGTTGAATGGTATCTAACGTTGTATATAATTTCAGCCATGTACATGAAAGACCAACTTTCCTGATTTTCTCAAACGCCTTTCCTTAGCAGCATTTCTTATGGTGCCTAAAGCCGAAAAAGAATTAACTACTAATGTACAAACTTGGCTCTCCAAAAAAAGTAGAATTTTAATCAGCTCTTGAAATTCCTATCATTTTGAAAACGTACAAAACGAAAGAGAGAAGAAAACAATTCCATGTTGTGCTTTTGGTGTGCTGTTGCTCAGAAACTTATAGGAATTGCACGTCTGTACTTCAACAGCAGAGTGTAGAATTATTTTTTTTCTTAAAGTTGGAAATTTATACAATTTTTCTGTAGATAATTGCGGCTTCGTGAAGTAATTCGTGTAGAGAAAGGTTGGCGTTAAACTGCTTAGATTTTATGTTATCGGATAGCATGAAGAAAAATAAATTCAGTTAACGAAGTCCTCTCATTAGTTAAACTGCTGGATTTAAAATACGGTAAAATCTGCATTGGGCGTACTAGCCATTGGATGAACTACTGTCATCTACGTATTGTTTTTAAGTAAAATAAATTTTACTTAGAATTTTGTACTCCATTTGGCGAACCCACTGTCATCCATGCACTTTCTTCCATGAATAATTGGTAGTTTGCCCAATGCAGATTTTACTGTATATACAAGATCCTGGTAATTGGGGGAAGCTTAAGAGTTACGTTGACCTAAACAAATTCTCAAGTGGGGCAGAATACATAGAAAAAAACTAAAATGCATCAAGATGGTACTTGGGCAACTGAAGTTGAAATACTTGCCTGTGCTCAATTGGCAGGGAAAGATATGGTTGTCTACACTCTAAATGCTTGGCAGCGGTATCCAGCAAGTGGTAATAACAAGAAACAAACCAGGAATGCATTCTACATAACGAATGAATCAGGATATCACTTTGAACCAGTGCTTGGTATGAAGTAAATTCTTGGGGGTACATGTACATCTATTTATCCCGCACAATTCTTGGGTACACTATTGTTTACCATTGCAAATGAGTTTTTCGCGCCTAATTTGAATTTCACAATTCTCGCAATTTGTAATTGGCACTTATACTGTTAATTTATTTGTATTGTATTTCACACTTATACTATTAATTTATTTGTATTTTGCACTTTGAACACATTAAACAAATGCACAATTAATGTAATACTTTGATCTTTATTTGTCTTAGTTTTTTTTGGTTTTTTTTTTTTTTTCAATCAATATGCAATCAAATACGGCGATTTTGAAATTATTACTTGCAGCACTGCCTCCGTCAGTTTCGCTGAACATATCAAGACATAAGGTCATAATTTTTCCAATACTGTCTGTGATTTCCAAAATATTTAAACTGACTTTCATAATGTACAATTTAGAAATCCAGTGATCTGGACCTTTTGAACTTGTGCACCTGATCGAAGTGATTTTTGAGCAAACTTCTCCATTTAAACCGCATTTGGCACTTTTGGCAAACTACAGGAAGTTCATCTGAGTGCAGTTCCAATTCACTTTTATATCCAAATTGCTTTGAACAAATGGGACACACATGATCTATTTTTATGTATTCCTTTCCATGTTTCTTGTGCAAAGGTTAAGAAGTATAACTTTTACCGCACTGCCTGACTGGACACAAATAATTATATTTATGGTTGTTCACAGTATTCATGTTTAGCTGCTTCTGTGTCAGAAATGATTGTTGACAAACTGCACTTCTTAGTGATTTTCTTTGAATGACGGCATTGAATTGTAAACTCCTTTTGTTTTATTATTAGAGTTTTGGCTTTCCTTTTCCTTTGTTTTTGCTTGGGTTTAACAGGGTCTAGTCCGGGTGGTTCAGGACTTTTGGGGGGACTTTTATTTGATTTATTTGATGATCTTCTCCTTCTTGGGGCACAGGGAGGAGAAAATTTTGGGGCATACACTGGTGGACTTCCACCTGAATGAAGTCTGTACTTTATACCCGATGGCTGCACATTTTTGGGAGGTTCATAGTCAGGATCTGTATTGTCCGTTTTTACCCTTTCTGGTTGTGTGGACAGTAGGGGTGGAGGGGACAACTTAATGTCCTTTGTGTCCTGATACCCACCTTGTCCAAAATAAATTAGCCTGAGTTCACACTCTTGAGGATGGCTTGTGTCAAGATCATTTTCATGGGAATAATACACTTAATTCTTCCCGATAATACAGTAGTGAATGTCAATGTACCTAGCTAATAAATAGATAGCTAATTTGTCACCTTTGTTGCCAGGTACAGAAATAAAGACCAGGTACTGTTGCAGATTGAGACCCTTATTTTCCAAGTATTCACTGGTGTGTTCATTGACTGTATCAAAACGGTTTTGTATGTATTTAACTACTCGCCTTTGCATCTCCTCTTCTGTAAGATTAACTTGGTCTCCGAAGATGTGGAATACAACATCCTTGTAGTCAAATTTAGGTTAGGTTGGCTGAGAAATATTGCAAATATATATGAGTAAATTTATGGTTGGACAATTATAAAAACTCACCACTTTTGTTGCCAGTTGCAATTAAGCAAGTCGTTTATTAGCTAGTACTACAGAAACAACTTCCCTTTCTGGAATTTTTACGAGATTTTGGTTAAATGTAAGATCACCTCATGGTTGAATTAACGCAGCAGCCATTGTTGTGACAACGCAGATGGCGGGAGTAGCAGCATCAGCAGCCGGCAAATGTAGGTCAGGGCGTGTGGAAAAGTTTGCGATGGTAAAGACATTGTATGTCCAAGAAGTGATGGTTATTGTACGCCCAAGAATTTTCGTGGTTTTCCGCACGCACATAGACAACACGATGGGCGTCATCTGTCCAGGCGCGTAATTGAGACTGTTACAACGTGTAGAATGCGACTGTCAGTTCATGATCAAGTTGCTAGAACATTACAGACCTTGCAAGCTTGTTCTTTGAAAGTATTGCTGTGCCAATTAAGTGTTTTATTTTCTGCAGACTTTTTAAAGGTTGTCTTCATCACAGTGCGTAATGTGCTGAAACGTCCTATGCTGTCAGCACTAGAGCGCATGTATCTGCTTGAACTGCTGGAGTTCAGGGCTCGAGGCTGGACTGACGATAGACTTACCAGCAAATATTACGAGCAGAAAACTACCTCGGTACAGGTTTGTTAAATGAGGTTTTATTTAGGTTATTGTTTCAGTCTTATTTGCACAGTGTGTTTGTTTACATGTAGCCTTATGTGTTTGTCCATAAATGCAAACTGGTATCAAAAGGGGCGATACCTTTTTCAAACAGTAAATAGATTGGTATAGCGGTGGGAAGGCAGTGGCGGATTTAGGGGGGGCGCCCCGGCACGCGTCCCCCCCCCCCCCAACAGACCCAAACTTTTGTTTTTT
>JBCAUI010527499.1:0-11517 GCA_038406195.1 Haplosyllis anthogorgicola | reverse complement strand
GGTGGGGTGGGGTGTCCTGTCAGAAAATGACTGAAAATGGGAGGGGGGGGGGTGTTCGTGTCCAAAATGACTGAAAATGGGGGGGCGGGGGGGGTTCAGTCCCAATCTTGTTTTCATCATTTCACACGAATCTCAACTCGTTGAACGAAGCCGCTCCCAGCAAGCTAAGGAGCGGCTTAATTAACCTTCAAAAGCTACATCTATATAAATCAGAATGATAGTCTTTATGAGTAATCGGATTAGAGTGTAACTCGAGAACTGTAGTATCCGCTGGGCTTTCTTTTTGAATTGAATATGTGTCACACAGTGTACGTTTAGTATTTTCCTTTTGAACCTGTGAAATGCTTCAATAACTTTGTCGGATTGTCACATTTGACAACATTCTGTGTGTACACAAAAATGTTTGATGTAGTTAAAATGTTCATTCTTGATACACCTATAAATGTCCAAAGAGTGTCGGCAATTTAAACACCGAAAGCAACACTCTTCCCTGGATGTAATACATGTCAAGTCAGTTTAGCGGACATGACATAACTTGCATGACAAATTACGTTAACGCCTAATTTGGATCACATATATATTATTACATCAGGTGTTCAAGGACGAACAATTATGTCTAATTTATTTACCTTCATACATTTACACAAGGTATGTTAATGGGTATTGTTTTTTCCTACACAACTGTTACATAATATTATACGAAGCACACATTCCATTGAATAGATTGCAACGATACAAGTTTTTTTCTTATAATTTATTATTTATTATTATATAAATGAACAGAATTACATCGTAAACGTTTAGTTA
The DNA here is from genome assembly GCA_038406195.1 of Haplosyllis anthogorgicola. Taxonomy (NCBI): domain Eukaryota; kingdom Metazoa; phylum Annelida; class Polychaeta; order Phyllodocida; family Syllidae; genus Haplosyllis; species Haplosyllis anthogorgicola. The sequence goes on along the minus strand of JBCAUI010527499.1, from coordinate 10,710 downwards.
CTTAACAATCCGTTGGAATCGGTCCGCCGAACAAACATAGTTTTATCCAACGGAGTTTCTACTTCTCGTGTTAGTTACTTAATAAATGGCATCGCAGTTATTGTGAAAGATTGTACTAAGAGAATGATAGAAACAATAAAACAATTCAATTCAATTCAAATCAATTCAACCACACCTGAGGCAGTTGGACATTAACAGCACACCACTGCTCCTTCAACTAGCTCGGCAATTATAAAAATTTTGCCTTTAACCGGTAAGAAATTATAACTTGTTTTTCACCGGATCAAATCAAAGTTTTTCTTGAATAACTGAACTATCTACGACTCACCTTTTAAGAATGCGGAGAGAATCAAATCCTAAGCAGGTGAAATGTGTACTGTTGTATTTGAAAAACGCCAACTTCGTGACCTTCTTCACCAAAGTTGTTTTCGAAATAATATTTGAATAAATAAGAATTATTATGCTTACTTGTCAACTACTTCCACCACCGAAGGCTTTATGCTTTTAAGAACTCTACAGACCTTTTATGTCCTCTATAAATGCAATCCCTTTGAACAGTCGGAGTTGGAGAGACTTGCTATAAGTGTATGGATGTTACCATTGATGTGTAATGTATGTTCAGCACCGTGTGACCACCGTACTACACTTATGATTGATAATCGCCACAATACAATGCTGACCACTGTTGTATATTCCATAAGGTTTAAACTGTGGAATGTTACATGGATAGAAATACGAAGACTTCTTTGTGACAGTACTCGATTGTAAGGCACTCGTGAAGAAGTAGTACCAGTGTCCTTGCCCAGGGGTTGGCTATTTTAAAGATGCATATCTTTCATTTGTTATTCTCAAACTTGACTTTAGAACTACTTCAGTCATTGTAAATCACAAGACACAATATAGGTCCAGCACTTTCTTCTGTAATTTTCTCATTTGACATGTGTATTTACATTGACATAAAATTCGAACTAAAAGACGTCATATAAAGTGCTGATTTCTGTACTATCAACAAACATCTATTAAGTCTCCCGTAAAATGCAAACTGCGTATTGTGGATGTAATTGAAGAATGTTGTATAATGTTTCTACTTAGCCTCGTTATTTTGACAATAGTGTATCTGTGACTAAACTCATTGGTGTGTGAAGGATATGTACCTTTCATTGCAGACTGAAAGCAATAGCTTATATGGGATGAAAAGACAGGTAACGGCAGAGCACCGAAAATTTGTAGACTGTCTGCAACAAGGATGCTTTTTACAAGTTATATTAATATATAATAGTTGTCTCAACTATTTCACTGACATGAACGTAGGTCAGCATCAGATATTTATGTCATTAAGGTATTCCTTTTGAAAACGTATGTTACGGATGAGAATGATACTAACCTTATGATCGCACTTCTGCCTATTGGACCTGTTTTCTGGATGTCCACTACCTGAGCCAATCCATCTTTGGTTACGTTCAGTTTTATTCCCAGTCCGAGGAGGCCCTTCAGCACATCTACGCTAAACGGCTCCACTTCGCTCCTCTTGTTACGGAATTTTGGCAAACTGGATGCAGTTAATGACGACTTCATGTTCAAACCTCGTGGACTCGCTGGTGACAATTTTCTTGATTCGAAAGAAGACAGTTTCGGTAGCTTCAATGTTGTAAGTGTGTTCTTGAAAGCTACATCACTGTCAGTCTTGGTTATTCTGGATGTGGAAACACTGGATAAAGATCTTGGTGACAGGAGAGGAAAGGCCAACTTCTCTGAGGTGTGCGAATCCTGTGTATCTGACGAAAGATATTGTTCCTTGTCTACGACAGTGTCTTGTTTGGTAGTATCGGGGACACTTTTTGTATCAATGCCACTCTGCTCTGTCGACGAAATATCAAACTGAACATCATTCATACTCGAGAGATTTACACCATTGCCTCTTATATCAACAGACCCACATTCCGAAATAGTTTTTGCTAGTGTTTCGTGAGTCAGGGAATCTGTTACAGTCTGATAACTACTGCTAGCTGTGAAATTATTATGTGACGTGATAACATCAATGCTATTACCATGGGCGTTGACTTCGTCACTGTCACCTGTTGTTTCCATAGCATTTGATAGTTGAGTGGTGTGATACATGTTTGTGGGATTAGAGTTGACTTCCTCTGTATGTCCATGTGTCGGGTATTTACTGTTACTTATACCCTTGTTGTCAGGGGTGACTTCAACTGCTACTTCATTATATCCTGTGTTCGAGTCCTTCACCTCAATGGTACTTTGAACTGTACTTGTACAGGTGCTTGTTTCCTCGGTTAAATTGTTGATACTCTGACCTGGAGCGCTGAGAGGCCAATTATCATCAGCGAAACTCTCTTCAACATGAACGAGGCGTTGAGAGGTATATCTTACATTAGAATTATCGTCAGTTTCACTGCTCTCCTGTTCTTTTATGTTCACAACAACTTCGTTTCCTACATTCTGTTTATTGTAATTCACCTCTGAAGATTGTTCGAAATTAAAAGGCACGTTTGAATTGAAAATATTGTTATTATCTTCAACAAGTTTTTCACCCGCATTAACAGTTGGGTGTGAGGTATAGTTCGGAAGATGTGGTTCTTGTTCATCCAGTGTTATTGTTGTTTTATGAATGCGTAGTTGCTCTTCGGCGTGGATCTGGTTATTCTCTGTGTCAATGTTTGGTACGATCTCATGTGTAGGATCTACAGACATAGGATCTGTGGTGTTGTAACTGCTCTCACACGTATCCTCGTTTGCCGCTGGCAGTGAGATGTTCGTTGACACTTTATCAGCTGTGACAGTGGATAATTTCTCACTAGATTCGTGAACACCAGAGATTCCGGCGTCGAGGCCATCATCTAATGAACCGGTACCATCTTGGTCGTCATAGAAACAGACAACATTAACACTTGTTGAGTCTGATTGATGATCTGTGTCACTAGTAAAATCATTATTCAGTAAATTTGTACTTTTTTCTGCAGATAATTGATGAGGAATGTCCGTTGTTGGTAAGGGTGGTGGTTGATCTTCAGCATCGGTTGTGGATTCATGTGCTGTCTCCTCAAATGGTGCTGGTGTCAAGTGTTGCAGGCTCGTAGATGGTGAAGTAATCCTAACTACGGTCACATTCTCTGAATTCGAATCGATGGCATTGCCAAAGTTGTGCTCGAGCTCTGTGAACTGGCTGCTCTCTGTGTGTGATGGAGAAACAAAAGTGTTATGCTGGCTGCTGGGTTGGTTTTGTTGCTGGTCATAATGGGTGTTGACATGCAAGTGGGGAGTCGGTAATTGTGCTTGCTCGAGTGGAGCTGTGGAACTGAGGACCTTCACCTGCGGATCACCCAAGGCAGGCCGACTTGCTGATGGCATGCCTTTCTGCTGGTACTCAATGTCTGATGCAGGTGCAGGACGTACAGCTACATCCTGCTGCATAACCATATCTGAGGTGCCTTGGATGTCCATATCAGAAACTTCTACTCCCTCGACCGCAAATTGCATTGAACCTTGTTCCTCACACGAACTACCGTCACCACTAACTGCTTCACCGTGACCCTTATGATAAACCATGTCTGACCCAGGTGCACTGTGTAACCCTTCATTCATGCCCTCCACCGTGACCCTCGAACCATTGTGGGATGAGAGGTCAGATACACCAACCTCATCATTGTCAAAATCTCTTTCAAGTTGTTCAAAAGGATTGACTAATGCATGTTTGAAATCTGCTGATGTTTTGGGTGATAAGACATTTGAATTGTCAAAATTGTCAACGGATGTTTCACCCTGTACCTGTTGGCTTCCATATGGGTCCATAACATCTATTCTTCTTTCTGGGATATCAAAATTACCATCCAGATCATCATCGTCATTGTCACCTAACAAATCATCTATATTGGTCACTGGAAGGCTTTCGTCATTGAGGATTTGATCCAAAAATTTCATCTTATTACTTAAAGCTTGAGACACCTGTTCCTGACTTTGTTCCTTTATCTGGTGTTTGTCTATCAAATCACTGTCAACGGATTCTGGGCTCGGGGACCTTGGTACAGCCGGAGGAGGCATAGACGGTGGTCCCTCTGAGGGCAGCGAGGGAGCCTCACTGTACGAATCATCATCAGTGGAGAACTCTGGTGGAGGTGGAGGTGCCTCACCAGGGGGCGTGGCGGAGAGAAACCCGTTTTCACGGGGTGGTGTTGTAGCTAACAGCTCCTGGACTTTATTTGGAGCTGCTGTGAGCACATCCGTTCCTTCCATTTCCGAATCTGAATCAATCACATCTAACTTTCTGTTGTTATCAACAATGCTACCCTGGTTTCTGTGTGTCATTTCATATCTCTGATATCCTTTAGGAATATCGTAATCCTGAACTCTTGTTATTGTAACTTCGGTATTATCGGACTGAACGTTTGAACTGGTCTCATCGCCTGCAAAGCCACTCTCACTACTAATGTACAAATCCGAACTCTCGATGTAACTTGATCCTTCGTCGGTTTTACTGTTAACATCCATGTCATTAGTATGTGCTCTTTGAACTTGCGAAATTAATTGTTCTCCTCTTTCCGTCTCAGTGGACTCTTCGTCATCTATTTCTCTGTTGGTGCTGGATTCTGAATCAATTTGTTTATCACTACCCGATGTGTCAGTTTTGTTCAGATTCTCAACTGTTCGGTATTTAGTGAGGCCAATTGATCGTTCGCGCTCTGTGTCGCTAGAATTAGAGCTTACATCACTTGTATTGCTGACGTCCGACTGAGAACATTTGCTGCTATTATTATCGTCACTTCTATTAAAATCTTCGTCCTTTGGAATCTTTGGTATTTGGCGATTCTTCTTGACACGGAAGCTATTTCTTGCATAGGCTAATTTCACATGTTGTTGTGCAAATATTTGGTTATGGTGCACTTGACTGTGTTTGGCAGCATGCTCGTGATCTATTTCTATATTTGACAGAACATTGTCCGAGTCTTCATCATTCCCCGGCGTGTGGGCGCTTTGTACCAAGTTATTCACATCGCCTATTGAACTCGTACTATTGCGAGAAGTTCTGTCCGTTGGCGGGTGAGAGTTCGTGAAATCACCTGTGTTACCATCTAAAATGTCCGGGTCATCTTGCTTGCTCTGTCGTAACAGCTGTAATGTAACCTGTTCTTTGCTGGAATGTTCTTGCAATAAACTAATGCACTGTGAATGTGACACTCCTCGTAGTTCGTGTCCCTCTATGGCGACTAGACGATCCCCCACGTGTATGCGACCATCCTTACTACATGCCCCGCTATTCAAAACTTTCTTCACCTGCAAGCACAGAGACGTAAACAGCAATCATTAATAACATACCACACCGTTTGGAGAAACACATTAAAAATGTACCTGCCAACCACACTGAGGGCATGAAATAAGATTTTTAACAAAAATTCAAGTCAATAGGAGGAAATGTCTTCTCATGCATGCCATTATATTAATGAGATGTTCCTAAGCAAAAAGTATGAGTGCGTTTTTCCATTTAAAATTGTCCTGCAAATATTCTGTTCAAATTTGTTGAAGGCTATTAGTGAGGAAGTCCTGGGGTAAACTACACAGCGGATCCCTACCGATCAGGTTTCCTGTTATGTCAAATTTACTTTGTGAGGAGCTGATTTGAATTCCAAATTACCTTTAGCAAGCTGACGGCTATGTTTTTCCTCCATATAATGACTTCAATTTTAACACAATATTTTCTTTACAAATGTACTAAAACTGCTATGAATTACAATTCAAACCAATTTGTTACTTTTGGGAAAGACGGATTTAGACTTCCATCTGGTGTAAATCCAATGAATTTCTAGTTTTACCTCGAAATATGATAAAGGGATTTGTTAGTCAGTCCACAGCATCGTGGTCTAAAATGACAAACAAAACAACAATACTTTTGTAACTATAATTGTCCATATTTTATGTTCCAATGTATTACCAGTTATTATCAGAATTCTCACTTTTTATCACGCATATTTCAAATATTTGTTTTTCAAAACAAAACGGTTTTATCTGACAGCCAAGTCTGGGCCTACACTTCTATTATATGCATTTCATACACCTGTAATCTTTTTATGCGTCATTATTATTCCTATTTTTTGTTGGGTCTTAATTTATGTTTACTTAGAATTTCCCACATATCACGGGTCTAGCTCGGTGCCAGACTGAGTCAGAGTCTACCTTATTTGACTTTCAGCCAAGTTTTACATACCTTAAATGAGCACTTTATGATACAAATTCTTCATTTTTTGAGTGCATTCAATAACCTTGCTGGGTAGCATTTGGTTCTCTTACTCTTTGAACTACATAGAACTAATATTTAACATATAAGTTTCCTTCTACCCCTATCACCCTCTATTTCACCTTTGTGCGTATCATTGCGTGATACCCGCTTATTATTTGAGTTATTTTTTAACATACAACCACCATACATTCATTGATTTTACTGAAAACTTTCAGGCAAATTTATTACATGGTAAAAATCTGCTATCTGCTTGGCTGATCATCATGGTTTTGTTTTGAAATGTTAGGCCATCATTGTTGGTTTTTACAATACAGTACATGCAATAACGTTCATTAGTTATTCCTTACATGTTAGTGGATTTTTTATGTGTCTTTGCTTTCGGGGAAATAGTCTGTCTGCAAAGTGTTTTACATCAAAACAACATCATTAATAATTCTGTTACAATATGCCTAAAATGTCATACATATCTTCTGTCAAACATTTGTCGCCCTGAAGAAAACATGCATGCATTGACATATATGTTCCACGTAACAATAATTCTACTTTAACTTGATATCCATTTTTTTTAGATTGTACCTAACGTAAAATTCAAAACATACCATACCTTCAAGTAAAAGACTTAAGATCCAACACTATACGTTTTTTCTGAACATGACAGACTGATAATTTAACTTATTTCTCTTCAATTAACACGTTCGCAATCCGATTATACAAGGAACACAGGAAGGCAGGCGGCAATCACTGTCAAATACCAGAACGTAAATGAATTCTAGTCATACGAATCTTTGCCTCTTAACATGACACCAGTCGCAAATTCCTGGTAGAAAATCTGGCATTTAGCAAGATTGATTTGTGGCATGATCTCCGGGTTTAAAAACTTCATATTCCACCTACTGTTTTTATTTCCACATGACTACAGTCCTTTTATGTCAGGAATTTGAACACATATTAAATTCCGCCAACATTTTGATTGAGATGTCGTGTCCAACTGGGATTATCCAACAGACATAATTAACAGTTACGTGAATTTATCCCATGTAACAGTTCACGTGGATTGGATGGGCTCTCTCTTTTGTATGTTAACTCGGTGGTTTATCAAACGAATTAAAAGTGGGAAAGAACAGTTTACAAAGTTCAGGTACAAATTTCGATTTATCCTACAGCCGTGTATGGTTATTTCTCCACAGCCCATTTTACACCATGGCAACCCGTAAACCCAGAGGGAGTATGTTTAAGATTATTAAGCTGAAATTTCATAACGTTCCTAAATGGCTCAATGATGCAAAAATCACAAGGCGTGCACGGAAAATACGTTATTTGGTAATCAATTTTACAGTTTTGTGTGAAATTGGAATTTCACGTCAAGAGCACCTGCACTTCCTGAAAATACCAATAACTACCATTAAGGAACCGTAAAGTTTACCTTTAACTTAATAAATCTAAATGAGTTTTATTGCTGCAAGTGATGGGTTTCAACCTTGTCAATATATGGGTCATACACGATAGTTTCTATCAGATCGACTGCAAAGATTTGTTTTGGTGTTGTCCAACTGTTATTGGGGATGTGATAGAGATGTATTTTCCAACTGCAGACCAGACGTGTTCGCGAAATTGAATAAATGTTTGTTTTGAAAAACTAGTCTTTACCTATTTGGTCTGTTTTCTTTTAACTCCTGAAGTCAATCATTCTACTTTTTTGTTCACAGAATCTTCGCTCATATCACAACTAACTTTCGACAGATTACTGTTTGTAAGTTTAATGTATGTTTCTGAATAAAAAAAAGCTCTGTTCTCGTACCGTAAAATACATGTGATGATCCAGTAAACCTCAACATTCCTGAAGCAGGTGATGCCTTTTGTGGATCACGCTTTTTTATGCCCAGGTAATTGAACATTACCGTTGGAACATGTTTCCAAATAGTCCCCCCAAATTCCTTTCTAGCAAGTATGTAAAACTCTTGAATAAATAACATGGTATAATGCTTCACAACTATGAATCTTATTATCAATTATCAATTCTATGATGAATTGCTTTGTTCAGCCACGTAAAAGTCTACAAGTACGATATGATGTAACAATAATACTTTAAATTAATTAGGACTAATCTTATTAAGGATTAATAAATGAGTGGAGACTACTTTTGATACAATTCTTTACATTTCAAAGGAATAAACAATGAGACTTTTAAAGATTGAAGTTCGATAAACCATTTTCTTTCCCTTTTCTAAAAAGTGAAACAGGCTTAATTTGTATCGCATAGTGTTTCATGATAAGATACGTCGGTCACATACCAAAATTACTACAATTAAACAAGCAGTTTGCATCGTTTCTGCTTTGCTCATAAATATAGAGCAAAACTACCTGGATATTATGATACTTCAGGTGATGACAAAACAACCCAAGTATTATCATTCTCTAATAATAGGTCTACTTTGTAAAGAGCATGAGAAACGCCTGTAGAATTTACCTGTGATCATTTTCACATAAAGACATATGTCCTCTTGTCATACACATAATATTCCATAATAAAATAAAAAGATGCCCAGGGCTTCATAATAATACTCCGCAAATTATCAAAACACTGACACTAAACGTATTATTCTCGTGCCAACTTGTGGGTTACATTGCTTGTGCAAAAAATTAAAATGACAAAATGAGTCGATTCGACGCGAACAATCTCACTTATGTTCTCCAACTTGAGGTAAATGTAGCCACTAGATATGGTTAGTTCCAGTAGACGTCTTATTTACAAAGGTTTTAACCATTCACTGTGAGCATCTTTGTATACACGCTCGAAGCGTTTAAAATATTCCTTTCGTTTTAAATACCCCACGAAAGGTTTTAATCAATAAAATGACAAGTTATCTTTACAATGCACTTATGGGACTCTAGTTATAATTCGCTGTCGTTCACAAACAGCAATTATCTGCATGCTTAAACGTGTATGGCCACTGAAATTTTAAGCTTTTCTATTACATATCAAAGTAGCTTTGAAAAGGGTTAAAGTATGACAAAATCTCTTTAACGCAAAAGTTCAAAATGCGGTGAACTATTGCAGTGTCGTAGAAGTTTTTGACCTTCTTTGTCAATTCGAAAATCTCAAACAAATATTTTTTAAATTTTCTCCTTTGTCACTTAGACATGCCAAGAATTTCAGTATTTGGCTAGCCGCAAGTGAAACTGATCACTGTCGTAAAGAGTGTACACGCATACTTAACGGGACTTTCTACGTGTTTCTAATTTCTATCTTGAAATGCAAAGTCACAAGTGGAAAATATGAAGAAGAGTTTAAGTCTATGAACTGAACATTTACGTTTATATGTAATTAAATGCATCAAATAGCAAAGGCATATTTACTTGCAGGAACATCCCTGCAGTTCCTTACATCTTGCAGGGGAAGGCCTCCAGTGACAAGCGACGATAAATCCCTGTCATGTCAGCTGTGTGACTGTGAGCAGAAAGATGACGAACCTCACAATATTTTCCTTTTTTTCTCCTCTTCTATTAACAGGTGGCAGCATTTTACCTGCCAGCATCGTCGGCATAGGACATTACCTCAATATTCATTACAGTATTTACGGGTTGATCATGAACGTAGGAATGCATGCTAACTTTCCATTTATGGCAGTGACTAAATACAAATAATACGTTGCACAGTTTGCGGTCAATACCTAAAACACCAGGTTGGAGCATTTTAGCCTGAAGGGTTTCTTCTTAAAACCATAATACTTCCAGGGAAACATGTCTTCCTTTGATAAAACACACAATGTTGAACACAATTTCTGTAGGATGACAGGAAACTGACAATTCTTTGTAACGATAATGGAACCATTTACATGACATAAACGTGATCACAGAAAAGTGTAAAGCACAACTAGCGCCGGAAACTATAACTTACTGTTTAAAAACTCACCTACTTTCTCTACATTTCATTGATATTTTACATGTCCTTTGTCATGCATAAATGTAGTGATTCAGTGATTTTGTACTAAACTTTTTAGCACTTTATTTTTCTTTTCATGCAAAAGTCAGATACCGAAACATAAATGACAAACAGGGACCAACTGCATTCCGTACAGGACATTTCCTTACATTTGTAACAATTGAGTTTTGATTTCACGTTTCGAGCTTAAACAGTGACAAATTACAGCTTACATAACATACATCTTCGTGTCACAAGGAAGATAGGAATACTTGTTAGTTCATACCGTTTTTATCCGTAAGCTTTCAAAATGATAAAGATCTTATTAACAGTCTAGTTACCTTTAAAAGATTGGATGTCACAATAGCCATTAATACATGAAGCTTAACTACGATACTTATCTGAAGCGTATTTTAGCTTCACTTTACTTTCCCACTTTTCACTCACATTGATCTGATATTGTCAAAAATAGGTCCAGATGGACCTGAGCTCATTTGGCATTATCATCAAACTAAGACAATATAGGTTACAATATCACATG
>JBCAUI010527488.1:0-11517 GCA_038406195.1 Haplosyllis anthogorgicola | reverse complement strand
TTGTCTGTACTATCAACAGGTGTCCCGTCCATTGTCGATTTGCTGCCTACAAATCCTGCATTGGGTACTGTACTTGTCGGCGCTAAGGCCTAAACAATAAGCTCAAAAACTGGCATCGAATCCACTGTTGAACAGCCGAAGTCGGTCGACATCTGCTTAGCCACCTACAGGCCCAGTCAATCGATGCGGTGTTCCTTGACACTCCCCTAGGAGATGCCTAACCTCGACCTCGTTCGGTACAGTAGCCTTCACGGCGTAGTTCACGGTTTATGGTGTCTTCTAGTGCACCCCTACACCGATCGACTTTCGAAAGTCGACCACTGTCAGGGCAGACAAGACACTTAACCAGGTCACCTTGTTACACCTGGCCCACCCAGGGACGCCAAGATGTAACCGGAGGGCCGGGACTGACGGGTGTCGGTCATCCTCCCTTAAGACACAGTACTCTCGAAAGTGTCAGCCTGGAACGGACTTCCAGGGTCTCGTGAGCCAGGTGTAGTCGAATGGCGGTGGCCCGGCTACCAATACCTACTTTGAGGGTTTATCGAGCGTGTCGGCACGGTATCGACGCAAAAATAACGCTAATAACTTAATGGACTCGAGCCAACAAGGCTCGAGTCGATCGACTTTAATAACAGAAAACAATGACAATGAAGTTGGTCGCAAACGTCTCGCTGAGATGGACACCTGGGGGCAGATCTTTAGTTGGTTGATGGTGTTTACTCAGAGGAAATCTCCGATGTTAACATGATGGAGGTCAAAGTAGATCTCCCCAACTTCGGGGAAACATGGGCTTTTTAAAGGATAAAGTCAGTCGACGTGACGCAATATGGTCGACCACGTCATTAATTCGTTCCATTCGTGACGTGGAACATTCGAATTGGACTCACAATATTATGTCATCGGCCACATGCATGCATGTTGACAGCTTCCTGTGGAGTGGATCAACCCCTCCAGAGGTCCTCTGGAGGTCGATAGACTACCCAGGAGCTAGTAGCCAAACTTTAAAGCGAATGAACGGCACGAGTGGCGGGCACTGGACCGTGACATATATGGACGAGAGATTACATTGTGTAGTCTGCCATGATATGAATCCCTTCAAGCCTCAGAAGTCAGGGTGTAAGATGTCATTCTCGTAATGACGCGAGACATAGGGCCACCAATAATACAATTTAATTTTTGAACGAAATGCACTTACACTGGGTGTTCCTACTGTGTTCTCCAGACCTCGTCTGGATTTCATTGGATAATTTCCCTCATATATTAGTCATTGATAGGTTTGTCCTTAAATGTTTACAAACTTGGCCTGACCTTATAATTCTAATTCTGTCTTATTGTCAGATTTCACACATAGTACAAAAAGATTGCAATTATAGTAATCAGCTATTGTGTAGATTGAATGAGAGTGAACTGGAAATGGATTCATGTCAACCCAGTGGAAAGAAAATGTAAACAAACAAAAGTTGATGTGAAGGTCATGAACTCTACACAGCTAGCACAGACAACAGGGGAGCCACAATGTAGAGACCAACAATATGATTAAATAGTGACGAGACGGAGTTTCATGAAAATCCGCAATGCAACTGGAAGATGCTGTATTTTGGGGGACATATGGACAAAATATCTCTCACATCTTACATAAGATGGAGACATACAGTAAAATGTCTTATATTCAGCAACTATTACTTTTCTTTTCTACAAAATTGGTCCAAAAGTTTAACATTGTGTCGATGAGACTTCTGGTGGCATAATAAATTTGTATAAGTCTCTTGCGTCATTACGAGATTGATATCCTACACCATGGAGGCTGTTTGTTAGGCAATTAATAAGTCACATTTCGGCAGAAGATGTTTCAGCTTTTCGCATAGAAAGATCTGTTGAGTTTTCTTTGGATCACAAGGATAATTTTCAAATTGCTGACATGTTTGTCAATGTGTGCATAATGGTTCTTTGCGTCTTTGGAAACAGCCTTTTCATGCTTTGTGTGAAGAAATTTGAGTATCTAAAACACCAACATTTTACTTTGTTGCCTTGTTTGCATTTTTTGATTTCTGTAATGGAGGCCCACAGTTTATCGTTACAACTACTGTCATGGAAAGTTCAACATCAACGAATATCACAAGAACATACGAGGTTAGCTGCAAGGTCCAAGCACTGATAGGGGTATTCTCAGGCATTGGAGACATGATGTGCATACTACTCATTACTATGGAAAGGTAACTGTATATCAACTGGCCAATGCGATACCACAGATTGCTAATTAACACCAGGGCATTAATAGTTGCAGCACTCTGCATTGTGTTCGTTGCTACGTTATCACTAGTAACAATTCTCAGGGCATCAATTCAGAAACCATGCAATGGAACCAAGATAATGAATGCAAGTGGCTTAAAATTCGTTTATGTTACATTATTTGGTATTTTACTTTTGGTATTCTTGGTTCTTTATTGGCAAATTGGTATTGTTGCATACAAAGCAAAACGTCATGCCATACTCTCAAATGCTACAAGTTTGACAAGTCCTGTTCATTGTGATTGGCGTTTTTGTGATCACCTATCTCACCTTCTTCATCACGATCGCTATTATGGGGAACGGAGGCGGACGTCGTGTTGTCTGGACGCATGGGATTGCAACTTGGATATGGAAGGTAAGAAAGGAACTCTATTTTAAATACATAAAGAATGAAATATCTGGTTAAGGCTCTTCTTTTTGAAAACAACGGTTGCATTTATTTATTCAACCTGAAACTTGCAAAGCCCTGTACTTTTGAACTCAAAATTTCTGCAGTTGAGGATACTGAGCACGAAAAAACTGCAGGCAGTAAAAATTAGCAGGCTAATAATTTTACAACATTATGAAATAATGAACACTGGTTATTAACAAAGAAACTCCCGCAAAAGTCAGATATCCCATGATTAGACTCATATCAGACAGACCACAACATATCTTACAGCATACAAGATTTTAAGGTATGGAGTAAAGAACTGTGAATGTTGGATGAGCTTAGTGAATGCTAGTTTAATTTTTTATATAATATTAGGATTGAATCTGAGATTATTTACTTCAAACGCGGACTAAATCAGTTTTATGCTCAGAAATAATTGTTAAAGTCATTTGATTAGGCATGTCGATTAAATAGACCAGTACACATATTTATAAATCGTATGAATTGTGTACATATGGGTAAATAAGGATGCTCCCATAAGGTACGGTATTAATTTGTGTGTACTGACACCAATAAACAACACAATAACCGACATGTGCGCAAAGATCTCTGGATGAAAGCGATGATGCTTGAATAGAGTTGACACGTGCCATGGTTAACACTTGCTAAAATGGCGTTAAATAATCACAGGAGATCATTCATTTAAAGTCAAGTTGTTAATTACTAATTAGCAGTTTGGTATACAAATACAATATTGTACCGAGGAAGATTTTCCCATGATAAATGATTATTGACATCATAATATGTGTCGATCTTAGAAGCAAGCGATACATTTTTTCTGAACTCCTTTAACAATCTGGATTAAAATTTCAACCAAATCGTTTATTTTACAAGAAGTTTCATTTAAAGAAAATGGATATCCTTCAAATAATTCACATGGCACTTCTTGTCTGCATGGGAATCGTAAGCGTTGTCGGAAACAGTTTAGTTATGATCAGTGTGTGGAAATTTGAATGGTTGAAGGAATCAACGCATTATTTCATGGCAATGCTGGCCTTCTTTGATTTTTGTGGCGGTTTTCCTGCAGTTGTGTCGGCTAACGTAATCGCTGCAATGGAACATTTTGATAGCAACGGGACTCTGAGTTATGACATTGGATGCAAAGTACATTCGGCTCTACTGATGTTTTCTGCTGGTGGCAACATACTGTGTGTACTGATTATTGCTATCGATAGATACATCTACATAAAGTTTCCTTTGAGATACTACACTATTGTGACAACAACTCGAGCGAAGATTGTGGCAGTTTGTGGGGAAATTTTTATGGGTGGTGGAGCTTTGATTTCTGTAATCACATCTGATACACGAAGACCATGTCGCACTCAATATATGTCTAGTGGAGCAGTGAAATATTTTGTGATGCCTGTAACCGCATTGGCAACTGTTACAGTTTTACTTTTACACTGTAAAATCGCTCAGATTGCGTACAAAGCAAGACAAACTACGAACTATCCACCCAACATGACTGACAACAGCCAATCAGGATCACAAAAGAAGGTTACCAGAGTTATGTCCTACATGATTGGCGCTTTTATGATGACGTATATCGTATATATTGCCGTATACTTTGTAACAAAGAACATGACTGGCCAGACAGTTCTGATAATACAGTATCTAGCTATTTGGATAGGCAAGGTGAGTATACGCCATTTTAGAATGAATTCTGCAGGTAAGTTAAAAAAATCTGTAAAGTAGACTTAAGTACTTAAGCTAATGACCCTGTAGCTTATTGTGGCACTATGATATTATTGCTGCCACAACAGGTAGTAGGTGAAGAGTTTTGCGCACATTATCGGCCCATGTTTTCCTATGTATGTGTTATCTCTGAAGCGTATAGCGTAGTACCATCATGCTGTGATACAACAGCAGATGCCCTTTAGATTTAGGCGTGAAGTATTCAATGATGTCAAAGTTTATTGCTCACCCCCATGGTCTCCAACTAAACCCGTGGATCTTGCGTTAATTGTTGGACCTTGATCCCTGTGGAGAATTCATAATTCAATACGTCATTTGTTTCGTCAGTGGGGAAGATCCCGGTCAATTAAGCATGCACACGACAGACTTTGTCTCATTTTCATTTGAAAGCTTGTGTTCAGTTTCCCTCCAAGTGAACATTTTAACATTTGATGCAGATTTTGTTTGCAAGGCGTTTACCTACTTGATTTGCCCTTATAATTCTTGTTGTTATAATTTTAATTCATTATTATAATTCCTGACCTTATAAACATTATTGTTGAATTTCACACAAATCATAAGGCTGCGATTGCAATGATCGGCTACTGGAGAGACCGAATGAGAGTGAAAGGGAGTTCATCTCTACCAAGTTTAAAGGAAATGTAAACAAACAATACTCCGTGTGAAGGTTACGGATCCCACAGAAACAAATTCATGTACATATGGCCAAACATACGTCTGACATTGGTGGATCCATGATTTACCCATATTTTCGTGCAAAAGTCAACAAAAACTGTATCAACAGGGGTGTAATACGGAAATCAATACTACCAAAGTTATGTCTCTTGTTATTCGCGTATTCATGGTAACCTACACAGCATATTTAGTATCATTTCTTGTTACAAGGAATATGATTGAAGAGGATACATTAAGGATACAAATGATTGTCAGTTGGATATCGCAGGTAAGATGTGTATGAGCCAACCTCTTGAAATGTGTTTCCAATAGAGAACACCCACTATATTTGTTTTTGAAGGAGCGCTGTCGTAGTATCTGTCGCAAATCGAGAATCCCCCATTGATGGCCTATGGAGCATGCATAGAGGGCGACATCTTCTAGTGCAAAATCCGCATAGAATGACAAATATATTGGGTGTTTTGTAACGCTTTTGTGGACAAAATAATTTTAAACTGTATCTTTTGCTAAAACAAGAGCACAGTGTTAAATATCTATTGTTCTCTGACTAAAGAGTTGTCAGCTGCTACTTCTCAGGTATAGGCCAGCATTATAATTCATTCAAAGCCTGCAAATAATATCAGTCTTGTAATTTCAGCAGATGTCCTTCACATTTGACCGTGAAGTATTCAATGCTGTAAAATTTTATTGCCCACTTCATTGTCTCCAACTAAACCTGTGGATCTTTCGTGAATTGTTTTAAGTTTGTTCCTGTGGAAAATTCATTGTGCAGCGTTCAATACGATATTTGTATTGTCAATGGGGAAGACCCCTGTCGATTAATTTTGTTTGCCTAATTAGCCTAATTAACACAATTCATCTAATTTTATAGACAGCATAGTTTCAATTAATAGTAAACATTCAAATTTTAGTAATTTTACCAATTGTAGTTTTTAAGTATCAATTTATACTGAAAATAACAATTTTATAATTTTTAGTTTTACCATTTTTGGTGTTATTACTAAAATTTGTTTTTTAAACCAGACATATTCCATTAGGTGAATTAGGCTAATTAGGTAAAAACTGATTTAGTAAAACCTCGTTTGTCTGATTTTCATCAATAGAGAACACCCAATCAGGGGTGTAATACGGAAATCAATACTGCCTATAAAGGCAGCAATAACAGTACACGGAATTTGTATCAGTTTGGGAACAATGGCGCATCCAAAGCACAGCGTGAAATTCTTATGTCCTATCTTTTGTTCTAGACGCTTTGAAACTGATACAAATTCCGTGTACTGGGTAACACTGACCACATTTTTAACACGCCCCAATAGAGAGAATTGAGACCAAATTTTCCAATCTACAAACATCATGGAAATATGAACAAAACTGGACAATTGCTTGCATAGATTCGGATCTAAAGAAGTTAAATATTGTATCCATGCACATATCTCCATTCTATCATGTTGTTGTGAAAATATGAGCAAAAAATAGAAAATCCCTTGCGTGCATTCGGATCTAAAGGAGTTAAAGATTGTATATATGTACATATTTCCATTCAATAATTAAATTCTTTACAGAAAAGAAGAAAAGAAAATAACACCAGTTAATACTGACTAGAAGGAGTCAGGGTTAAATTGTGTAATTGTCTTTGCTCTTTTCTGAAGAGTAGTTTCATTATTGAATGGAAATACGTGCATACCAACAATCTTTAACCCCTCTAGATCTGAATGCACGCAAGGGATTTTTTTATTTTTGCTCATATTTCCACGATTAAGCCAGATTAAACAATTGGCAATGGGAAGTGTCACTTGGCAAATCATCCCTGTGTTTGTAGTCATTTCTCTATGAGGCTTTCGCATAAGCTGTCAATAGAAATGAAGACGATTTCAGAATACGATTATGTCTTATTTAGAGGTATATTTCTGACACACATATGCAATCTCCAAAATGACGTCGACTTTTGGACAAAATTAATTCCGCCCAGAAATATTTTAAAATGTGAAATGCATTGCATTGAAGCGAGTTATGGAAACATCCCCGAAAGATTTCACGTAAATTAGAGAAAAGTTCATCGGCTTGGGACCTGAACCTTTCCAAGGGGTCCATACCTTAGGGGTGGGCTTAGATCTGTCTAAAACGTTCAGTGATTAGGTTTCTTCTAAATTGAAATCAAATTGAGAGAGAGAGAGAGAGAGAGAGAGAAAGAGAGAGAATATGAATATGAAAAATTCTGGGATTCTATCACTGATGATGATGGGTTCTGATTTAAAGTGACATTAATTTAGATCTGCGGAATGAAGAACCCGTGAAAATTCTCATCTTTTATGTTCCTGCTAAAAAGGAAGTAATTTTTAAATGAAATTTATTAAAAATAAATTTCACGAATTTTGCATAAAATTTGGGCGAGGAATCAGAAGTATTTTGGAAAACACCCCGTACAGGCAAGAGCACAAACCTCCCGACACCAGGCTTCGAGGGCCAGAGAACTCAAAAAAACTCTTACACAAGACTTTATATCTTACAGCGTTCTTTCTACTGAACTTGTGATGACCGGTGCTGCGTAAATGATGTTTTTGCATACAGACTCGCAGTTAAAGCTGGAGTTCCAAACCATATGAGCTCCCAAAAAGGGGAGATGGAACATTTCTTTCTTCTGCCTTGAGTTAGAAGTCACAAGAACAGCACGGGTCATTTGTATATTGAATGTGCATACAAAGGTCTTCCCTCCTGGATTGACACCTAGGGAATGATTTGTACGTTCTATCCTTTATAAGAGAGCTGGAAAGAGGCAATTGGCATTCACACCATTTGCAATTAAGAACAAAGTCATGTCATACATTCCAAACACAGTGCAAAAATCATTTATATGCCACTTGGAGAAGGATTTTAATTGCCTTCTGTCTTAAAATTCAAACTACTAACACTACTGTGGGCTGACCTGGATGACTTGAAATATTTCTACAGAGCTTTAACTCCTGAGGGTTTGTTTAAAACTTTGTGCATATCGTATACATAAACCATTCATTGTTACCTACACTAGATGGAGCCCGTGCTTGCGCACATGTTAATACATCCCTCACCTGGCCGTACCCGTGGAAGGGGGAATCGTCCCATCCTTACCCACCACCCAATCAAAGCATTGGTCTCATCTAGTAGTCCATAAAAAATACTTTCATTTTTGAAACGATAAAACTGATCTCGGGTAAGTTGGCAACCACCATCTCGAATTCAGCTCAACTAACAAATTCTGTCGTTGTATATTTTGTAAACTCATTTCCGATGCGTTATAAAATTACATCTGTCAACGAGGTTTGTGCTGTACAGGTGTGGTTACTCAAATTAGACCGGTCTGGCTTCTTCACTGTCTCAGTACATGGAATTCGTATCAGAAGTTTAACAATAGCGCATCAAAAGCACAGCGTGAAATTCTTTCGTTCTCTCCTTTGTTCTCTTCGTTTCCAAAATGATACAATTTCTGTGTACTGCTTACAGAAAACTAGGCACGTACTTCTTGTCATTGTAAGAATACAGTCACTTACAGCATGGGAAGCCACAGTTAATTGTAATATGACAGTAGCTTAACTGGGTACGGACCTTTTACCATGTCACTATTGTACTTCTGGGATATTTATAAAGCTTACAAAAAGGTGCGTGCCACTTTATGGACAGGTTGTTTTAAATGTACACAGCGTTGGCTTGTGAACGGCATTTAAATGTGAGTCCTGCCTATTTTCAGGGTGGTGAAACGGACCCAATCGAAAGTTTTAATACCACTGTTACTTCTTCATTTCTCTTAAAATATTGCGTTGATACATTAGGTATCTAGCTATTACGGTGACAAATACCTTTTATTTAAATATGGTTTAGTTGTCCTTCAAATATCTATATCTTTGGAGATAACAATAAAACTGTTATATCGCTATCTCCAAAGATGTGATGAAGATGTGAAACAGACAAATAAGGTCAAAATATGGGTCAAGGTCATTTGAAGATCAAGGTCATTTGAAGGTCAATTTTCTAGATCTTTTTAGTAATTTCTTGTTTTAATAACTATTTGCATTTAAATTACTATTTGCATTTTAATGACTATTTGCAAAGCGGGCGGTTTGGCCTTTGATTGAAAGGCATTCTTGTTGATTGATAGATCCATCCTTGGATGGTCGTAGTTCCAATTTCCTTTCAATGAATGACTGACAGGTCAAGGCTTGGCATCGTAATAGTGCAGCTTTATCCAATTGGTGATATTGGTGATGCGCATTGAATTACTCATGTAGAAAATAGTAAATCATGTTCCATTGTTGAAATATTTTAGTCAGCGGAATTGAGAGACAGCAATCTCAAGTATATTTACTTTGCCATTATGATGTGACTAAGACAGAGAATGAAATGTCTGGTTAAGGTTCTTCAGTTTGAGAACTATGGGCGCATTTGTTTGATCAAATACACAGCATGGAATCCTATTGATTCGAAATGAAATCCATTTCAGGAGCTGCACTGTGACTTGGTTATGTTTCCAGATCATGAAATTAGTATAAAAAGTTTAGCGCCCAGCAATAATTTAATTTCATGATGAGCTCATTCAGTTTAATTTCGGGGCGCTAAACATTTAAAAGTTGTTAGGCCAGTTAGGATACTGGTCTGTAAATACAGACCTCCCCTAGGCAATAGTGACACCTCCTGTCAATGTTCAGCTAACCAACCTCAGTGCACTCACAGCTAAATCATAACATAAACACAGTGTTGACAATCAGTCCGTGACCCCAGCACATCATAACATTTGACAATTGAGACAATAGGTAGTCAGTCTATTCATGTTGTGAACTGCAGCCATTTCTGTATCAGTATGCACAGGTGTGAAGCTGACTCAATCAGCCAGGTCAAGGTATTGAACTAGTCTCCCTAGAGTCAAAATATTCTATTTGGAGGCCGTATCCTAATGCCTATGAGGTATATCTACACCATCTAAAGGCCTCATGATTCTCTACGACAGTCCTGATCTGAATTAACCAGCTAATTCTGTAAGAGCTGCAAGAAGAGACAGGCAAATGCCTTCAATGTCGTTTTGAAACATACACGGATGGCATTAAACAGAATTTGTATCAATTGTGTACATAAGAGTATGTAAGGGAGCTTCCATAAGGTGCCGTGTCAAACTTCTGATGCGAATTCCGTGTACTGAAGTAGTCCTAATTCGTTTTTTGCTAGATCTGTCAGATCTGACAGATTTGGGAGGTCTGGTTATATTTCTAATTTTAGTACAAAATTAAAAATACACTAAATATTGTTTTTTTGCAAATAGCAGTTATGATAAGTAATTTAACTGAAATTAGAAACAAAGCTGGGCCTCTTTTATATCAATTACATAATCTATCAAATCTGAAAGATCTGTTAGATCTGACAAAAAAACTCAAGTAGGAAAAACTTGGACTGAAAGCTTAGCATTTGTGATGGTGTAGAAGATTAGCAATTACAATCGAAGAGTAAATTAACTTGTATATTTTGTTAATGGCAAACTACATGCAATGTTTATCTTTTGAGGTTTTATTAACTAATCTAATACACCACATTTTTCTACCTCATGTTCCAAATTTTTCACACGTATCAGTTGACATTTTTTTTTACGTTTCAATTGCAATCAAATTTAAATGTAGGCTGATCAGTAACTTTATCTGAATCTGTAAACATCTGGAATTCAGTGTATGTCTTCATGTGTCTGCAAATTTCGTAGATTAGGTATACTTACAGGCGAATTAATAAAGAAAAAACTTGGATTTATAGTTAATCACTATCATCATTATATAAAGTATGCCGTTGGTTAGCGCGTTTGACTTAGTCACGCATCGCTGAGCATCTCACCACTGCGTCGGGAGTTCTAATCCCGGCTGATGCATGTGGGAGGAGCCAGCCAGCCATGCTGTATACACGCTAAAACAGTGTACACCTCTATTGGTGGAAAAGGTAGGTGTCACACCAGATGTGACCCTCTGGATCACCGCATGCAAGCAAGTAAGAGTGCAGGCGAGAGATGCCATGAAGTATGCCAAGTATGCCATGAAATACAAGACACACAATACAATTTGGTCAACAGGTCCTAATCCATGTATTTGTCAAATATCTTTTTCATTGATTTATTTTACTGTGTATCCCACAGATTAATCCATGTGCTAAGCACTGAAAGAAAATGTGGTGAAACAGTAGAGAAAAGTTTATTTAAGAATTTTCCTGTCTCCGCATACGGTTTCTTTTTAAGCACTGTTGTTTTAAAACTGAGAGAAACTTTCGTCTTTTGTTACTCATCTCCTGAAATTATTATAATTTTCTGTACACCCGAAAAAGTTATATGAAAGATATGTAAAGCATGCATTTTGATACGAGTCTTTAAATAGACATAAAACCTAGGAGATAGTGACACCTTCTGATTTCTCTAGATGATTTTA
>JBCAUI010527477.1:0-11520 GCA_038406195.1 Haplosyllis anthogorgicola | reverse complement strand
AAAAGCTTAAATTACAATTTTTATGATTTTCATATTTGCTGCAGGATTTGTGGCAGGAAAAATGGTCGCCATGTTTATCATGACGTCCTAATAAACTTGGCGTCTTGGGTAACCTGCGAGATAATCTCTTAGATTCTCACAGGATCCCGGCGAAATGGCAACTATGAGGAACCAGTTCCTGAGAGAGGCAATTATTTACCCAGTTTTGCTTTACAAAGTGAAGTGGAAGAGTTTATGGACTTTCTATTATCAATCTCTTTCACGGCGGCATTGGTGACAGATGTTTTCATAGGAATTCAAATGAAGGTATTGATGCAGTAACCTAAATTTTAAAAACTAACCACAATCACAACACAATCAAACAATTTGAATAAATATCTCTGTATCTTCTCGTTTGAGTTTCTGAAAAATATAAAATGATATAATGGATAATTGGTCCAAAATATTCATTTAGGTACAATTTAATTCCCAGTCGCCATTAACTCCTGAAATGGATTTCATTTTACGTCGATAAAATCCCATGCTGTGTCATTGACTCAAACAAAAGCGCGTACTGTTCTCAAAATGAAGAGCCTTAGCCAGACATTTCATCCTCTGTTTCAGTACACGGAATTTGTATCAGTTTGGAAACGTCTAGATCAAAAGAAAGGACATAAGAGTTTCACACTGGGCTTTTGATGCGCCATTGTTTCCAAACTGATACGAAATCCGTGTACCGAACATTTAACCTGATGGCACTTCCGATTAGTTGCTGTGATTTCACTCGCAGTCCTATCTCATTACCAATTTGGCGGCCCACGCCCTGACTACAAGCTACTCTCATGTAAACAACACTAATTTGAGATGCACGCCCCACAGAATCATGGATTTTCCTCATTTTTAATATCCCTTAATGCTTCTGGAGTGTGTTTTCTGGCTGTGTCTGTCTGTGTCTGTGTCTCTGTGTTTCCCTCTTGGTATCTTTGGATGCCAAAACTAAAAATTTGCTGTAACTAAAATACATAGGGATGATACATCATATTTTAGGTTTTTCATTTTAGATTTTTCATAAGACTCAATTAAAACCATCACTTAAAAACATAGTTTTAGGATCATAAAACCATCTCTTTCTTTTTCCTCAATACAAACTCCTATACTTCAATAAACTTTGTAAACATAGGTAAATATAAAGGTTCATAAAAAGTAGTCCAAAATTGGTGTTGAGCAGAAAAAATAGTTCAAATTTTGTAACCGGCCCATCCATAAAACACAGACACAACAGACGCAGACACAGCGTGAGAACCGCCTCATGCTTCTGCAGTAAAGGACTTGGCGTTAGGGTGTATGGTTAAGCCAGTGAGCCAACGCTAAGGCTGATGTTAAAATGTACAAGCGTTAAGGCTTACTAGATGGAACCCGTCGGTACCCGACGGGAGTGCAAAGAGAGACAGATATTTGATGCATATTTAAGAATTGAACAAAAGCACATATATATTTTTTATGCAGCAAATGATCCAGACAGTAAAAACCATTGCTCCTTATCTGCCACATTCAGACAGTGCAGCTCACCCAGCTGTGTGTGCAGCAAAAATGGGTGGGGAGGATTTTCAGGATGTGGCAGATGAGCTTTTGGCATATTGTAAATAGTGGACCTTTGGACCATGGACATGGGATTTTGGACTTTTGTCTGTCCCAGTCCAAAATCCATATTTTACAATATGCCAAAAATGTATCCCATAATAGTCATAAAATAGCATTAAATAAGTAATAGGATGAATATTAGTGGAGATAGACACTAAATCCAGAAATCTGTGTGGAAAAAGCAGACAGACCCCCCTTCCCCAGGATAGGTAGCAGGTGAGATGGCCCAACCTTAGACATAGCTGGCATAGCCTAATGCAAGCATATGGACCCCCCTCACTCCTATGTCTTTTTTTGTTTAAAAGACATGCTAGAAATTGTGCATTTACCAGTTC
Organism: Haplosyllis anthogorgicola; assembly: GCA_038406195.1. NCBI lineage: Eukaryota > Metazoa > Annelida > Polychaeta > Phyllodocida > Syllidae > Haplosyllis > Haplosyllis anthogorgicola. The sequence continues at coordinate 9,565 of JBCAUI010527477.1, read as the reverse complement.
TGGACCTCTGGCAGAACATGTTCAGACTTGTTCAGCAGACAGACACCCCCCCCCCCCACCCCACCTGGCTCTGGCAAGGCATCATGGGATGGCAGCTCATTAACATAATTTATGACAGGCATTTGCTGGTAGGTCATCCTGCAGACTGACCCCACCCCTCCCCGTCACCAACACGACAGATTTTGACTCTTAAAATTGTTAGTAGTATGATGAAAACGTGCTGTTAATTCCTGAACTTAGAAAGTTCTGTCAGTAGTTTCGGTGCGGATGTGGCTAAAAATGAAAATTGAGCAAATGACAGTTTATGCATGCTAGTAGGTAAAATGGTACAAAAAGTACATAAAACATGCTTTTATTGGTATGACTCATTATTTTATCAAACCAGCGAAAAAGCAACTTAAAGTGGACAGATAACAGACCTGTTGGAATACAGACGTAGGGTGGTCAGTACACATTGCCTCATCTGACTGGAAATTTATGCTTTACAGTAGAAAGTTCCAGGAGAAAGGAAATAACACAACATGTAAATTTTAACCGTTACTGTTCTGTCCTGTAAATAGACTTCAACTCTGAGAGCTAGTGACACCTTCTGTAATCCTTGTAGCACTTGTGTTGGGCAAAGCACTCAATAGCAGTTGTTATTATGTACATGCATCAATGCACAGCATGTTTCACAATGCCGACGTGAAATTACCTTCCGAGGTGAAATATTCCATTTAGAGGACGTATCCTAATGACTTTATTTTTCATCCTTACCACTTTTTGTGCTTATACACTGTAACACACTCTTTAAATTAGCAACAAATTTAATTTCTGATTATTGTAACCACACCAGAAGTCATCCTTAATAATATCTCATAAACCGAGTGCAAAAGAACCAAATTATCTCTTTCTCTTATTTATGTAATTATTTTATCAAATTGAATTTTAATGTTTAAAGAAACCCCACCAAGTAGCATGTTGTACTGTTATACCTGTTTAAGTAACTGTGAGTTCATCTTTAATTTTTTTCTTTCAGTGCCAAGAACTTGCTTTCATACATTTAACTCGGCAAAACATGCTTTTTCCCAAAGTGATTTTAAAAACAGCACAGCCTGTAGAATAATGTCCATGTACAATTTAGCGTATCCTCAATGGCATCTTGTATCCTGCAACAGAAGAGTTAAAGTGGATGTCATTTTTGCAAATTTTTCATGGGTTCCCCCTGCCCACAGAAATTGTCGACATTGTTCTTCTGGAAATATAATGAAGTACATATCACATATTAACATCACAAAAATAACAATCTGCCACACAAAATCAATTTTATTTGCAAAAACTTGCTACAACTTGAAAAGAAAAATATGTAATTACAAGACAGACCAACATCTAAGAAAGAGTTTGACAACTGAGCCTGATTTTAAAGTGATAATGAAATACATAAGTCAAGTAAATCAGGCATATTGTACTCAGGACAGGTAGGCAAACCTTTACCTCTTCATCAAATAGTTAAAAACACTCCTTTCCCAACGAACATTTGAAATAGATACATGCAGTAATACAAATATATCATAAATTTTATTCTGTAATAAAATATATATTCTATGTATTATTAATTCAGATTCTCAAACAGAGGCATATAAATTTGATACTTTCACTAAATAGGTCATACAACACAAAGACATTCCAGAAAATGCCGGGTCAGATGGGGCTGGACCCCCCCCCCCCCCCCAGTGAAGTCAGGTGCAGATAGGTCACGTGATAGGCCACGTGATAGGCCACGTAATAGACTATTTACCCGGCTTTTCCAGGTAATTCCTCTCGTTAATAACATCATCTGGTAGAGTTAATTCTTTATTTAATAATAAGAGTAGAGAAATTCAAACTTATCTTTGTAATAATCGTGATATTTATAAAAGAAAATGTTACATGACCGTTAAACAGATTGTTTGAATGGAGATGATGAGACTGATTTAAATTGTTTCCTGAATGGACAGATGATGAATGATTCATTTTGTAAAATATCTTGCATCAGACCGAAGTGCACATGTTCAGATCTCTATTATCAAAAATTACAAGGTGGATGCTTCACTTATAGTCAAAGGTACAATAGATTTGATATTATAGAATTGCTTGAAGAGCATGAGGAAGCAAATTCCATATTATATACTGACTGTTTTCAGGCAGAAATAGAGGATATACATAAAAATATGTCCTTATTCATCAAAGGTTGTAAAAGTAGTGAAGAAATGCAATGCAGATATGGTTGTGCTAGATGTTTTCCTATCTATAAATTATGTGTTTATGAACTAGACTCCAGTGGTGGTTTAATGCATTGTCCTAGTGGAAATCATCTGAAAAATTATACACAAATGGAATGCACCAATATGTTTAAGTGTTATCAACATTTTTGTATTCCATACAGGTAATCTGTAATTTCTATCAATTTATTAAAAATTTTGATCCTATTTTAGCGATGTGTTGCTCTCCACTTTATTCTTGTAAACGTATTTCTTCAGGCATATATGTGATGGAACATGGCAGTATCCAGGTGGAGAAGATGAAAAGACCTGTGATGGATACAGCTGCAATGGACTTTTTAAGTGTGTTCCATAACACACCGAAGTTTGTTTACACCCAACAAAAATTTGTGATGGCAATGAGGATTGTTCATCGGGTGAAGACGAACACCTTTGTGATTTGTCAGCACAATGTCCTATTACCTGTCAATGTCTCATGTATGCTGTTAAATGTTCAGGGAACCCACTGTAATTTGTTTCAAGTGTGTTCAATACGAATATTGTACTTGTTAGGTTCCTGAATATCACAACTGATACAGGTTTGGTTGATGAATTTCAAATTGGAAATGAAACTATTTTTATGATTTGGTCCTATTCTGGTCTTGAGGATGTATGTTCTCTCTCAAATGTCTCATCCACATTATTACAAATGCTGGACTATTCCTTTAACTATGTGCACATGCTTGTTGGGAAATGCTTCTTTGGTTACAAAGAATTAAAATTACTTTCACTGAAAAACAATATGTTAGGACATATTAATCACTTAACATTTGCAGGATTAAATAAGTTTAAAAAGATTGATTTGTCCTCAAATAACCTCAAGACTTTATTTATAAAAGTTGAGTCACAGAATAAAATTGATTTTGTCAACATTGGTTACAATAATGTTTTGAAAATTGATCTCAAACTGTTAAAAGTAGCAATGATATGAACAGATTACTACAGAATATGTTGTTTGTTGTTTGAAACAATTTGCATGAACAAAGATATCAACTCCCAGAATTGTAAACCACTTCTGCAAGCAGCTGTCGCAAGACCAGTCTTTGTAACCAACTTTGCATTAATTGGTTTTTTTAAATGTTCTCTCAATTCTCTGTAGACCAGAAAACACCAAAATAACTAAGAGAATTACTAATAGTAAAGAAAAATTACCAGCATTTAACACAAACATTAAACTTCTAAATATGAATGATATTATATTTGTATTAAATCTTATATCAATCCTAACTGCTGATCAACATTACAGAGAAACTTATGTAATGTATGTGAAACAATGGTTAAGCAGTACATACTGCAAGATTTTGGGTTTTATTTCTTTATGTGCAATGTTAAACTCGTTCTTTCTACTTAACATGATATCAGTTTCAAGATATGTTTCTGTAAAATACCCATTTCTTTCACATTTCAAAAGCAGAAAGGTAATTAAGCGTTATTTAGTGACAGGTATTCTGTGTACTATTATCGTTTGCATCGTAACCTTGCTTATCCATCATTTAATTGAGGAACAACAGCAGACGGCATCATCTCTCTGCTTATATTTTGGTGAAACAGCAACTTCAATAACAATCAAACATATCACCATAATAATCATAGTTTTGCAGATGGGAAGCTTTATTAACAGTAATATTATATGCTGGTATTTCCAGTGAAATTAAAATGTCATTGTTTAATAATCCCACGCATACAACAGGTAAAACAGAGCAGAAACAGCTCGTACTGGTAACTGTGACAAATGTCTTGTGCTGGTTACCATCAAGTGTTATATACGTTACATCTCTTGTGACGACAATTGTCCCAAATGATCTTTAACATGGAATTTTATTCTAATTAATCCAATTAATTCAGTGATGAATCCAATTACATTTTGGTTAATACCTTTATTAAAAGGAGCTTACAAAAAATATTACAAGTAATATTGATACAATATGTAATAGTTATTATAGATGTTGGTTGGTATCACATGCTTAGGATATTAAAACAAAAGCGGATTTTAGTCTGACTTTCACGTCAACAAAAACGTAGCATGAGATTCTATTGGTCTCAGATAAACAACAGAAGAATATCACAAGACAGTGACGGATGTAGGGGGACCCCGGCGCCCCCCGCCCAATGGCCCAAATTTTCTTCGTTTTCATGCCCATTTTGAAGCCCACCTTAAGAAACTGTTTCAAGTGGATGGGTGTTATTTATTTTGCAGTTTCAATGAAAATGTACACATGTCCAGTGAATAAATATTAACAATAGTATTGATTAAACATTAAACATTTAATGTACATCTTAATTATATAAATAAGATTAAAAATTTATTAACTGAAAATTTTTTATGTTATTTTTTATTAAGTATAAATGTCATCAATGCTATTAGATTAGGTGGTCAGTTCTCTTATTATGTTCGCATTAACTGAGTTCTCGCCTGTAAATAGACCTCACTCCAACGACTCATGAAAATATTATCATTTTCTGTTTACGGGTACATTGTGACATACCCACATAACTTATATGGTTATATTGCAGATGGAGCTATCATATTACATTAGATTATATAAAAAATTATATACACTAGGTGGCACGCACAAAAATCTCTTAGCCCATCTAGCCCATTAACACAAAATGATATACATTTTACCCTCCGTCATTTATTAATTACAACCACAGTAAACAATTATAGTAATCTAAATTTTACGACTCTTGGCAATTTTTTTTCAAAACATGTTTAGAAAATAAAAAAAAAGAAGTTAAATGCCTATTTTTCGTCAGGTTAATTACAATTTCCTGTATTATTTCTGATTAATATTGTTGTGTATTTGCCTAATAAATTGTATGAAACAAATGGTGTAATGGGATAACTAAAGTTTTATTTACACACAAAAATTTAGACAAACCCAGTGTTACAACTAGAGAGATGTCACCTGAAGGATCACTGACCCTCATGCGGTATTCACAGAATTGTCTGAAATGATCAGAAATGTATTTTCCCAAGTCCGGGATGAGGGTGGGTGGGTGTGGGTCAATGAAACAATCAGCATCCCCTAGTATGATAATAAGCTCTGGGCTTTGAATACGATGCGTCTGCTTTAAATTCTATTTGAATTTACCGGTTTACAAGCTTTGTCACGTTAAGACTAGATATTATCAGGTCAATTTGTGGCTGATAGGTTAACATGTATCACTATCAGGATACAAATAAATTTCAAAATTTAGCACTATTAATCACATACTAAATCATTTAAATTAAGAATTGCATTAGATAATCACTTAAAACGCTTGTTAAATAATAAAACACGGAAAATCGAACAATAAGTTGAATACTCATTTTTCGTCAAATCAAATGGCGCATGTAATCAAATTAATCAGACATTAAGTGACGAAGCTCCTCAATTTTGGCAGTTCGAACCTCTTTGACTTTGACGACACAGGTGTGAAGTCTTGCTTTCTTCTCAAGATTCACAACTAGAGAAGACGTCATCTCACTCCATCGTATCTTTGATGGCGCCCCAAAACTTTGATATCCTTCACTCAGTAGACTTGTCAGATAGGTACCATCCACAGAAAACACGAGGATACAACAGTTACCATTGTGATTTACAAACTTATATCCATCACAAACAAACAGAAAGCCCTGCCCATCAAATGTAACACCATCGGCGTACATAGTTATGTCCATTCTCGGTATTTTCCCCATGACCCACCATTCCAATCGTCCAGTTTCTGTGTTGTAGGCGCAGACTCTATCAACCCCAACTGTGGTGACAAGTAGTTGTTTGCCGCCACTTTGTACATAACACATGTCATTTATCTGATCCTGTTCTGTACAAGTGATGTTTTTACTGGCCACAGGTTTTGGTTCAGCAGCACTGCAGTCCAACCACCTCATTTCACGTGGATTCTTGTACCAATCTGCATACAGTAGAGTAGAAGGTCCCACGGTGCATAATACTACTGGTTCATGCGGCGCCACTGAGAGGCTGTACATGATCTGGTTCAGATTCGTGTCGTCACAAAACTCCTACAGTAAACATTTAATTCATTGAACTAAACCTTTAAAGGAACATGTATGGTCCATCCAGAAAGTTTTGTCCGTGGTGTTTTCTGTGGAAAATTTTCCATAAATTTCATGTATCAATTGGAAACTTCATACACATGAAGTTAGAGCATTTCCAGAATAATGGTATGCATGTTCAGAAATAGTTTTCAAATGGGAACACATTTTAGTTGGGAGCAAATTTCAAATGTTTCCATTATCACTCATACTTGGCAGAAATCCCATCGAAATACATTGAAAATCAGTTTCTGCCAATTTTATTCTAACTTAGCCTGTAATTAAGCTGTTTCAGCAGCAGTGCTCTGTTAATGTTTTTCAAATAAATACCTTACGGTATATTTCGAAAGTGATTCCCAAAGAACACTCTTGGACTCTGGGACTTATCTAATACCCGTTTTATGGCTTACATAATTATCAATCTAGGAACCTCGCAAACGCTGTTATCTTTTATAAAATGAATAATAGTCTAAATCAATCAATCGAAGTTTTTCATAATTGCGTTTCTGTCAGATCTGACAGATCTGTCAGATTTGGTTGGCATCATAATTCATATACAAGGTAGAACATATGTTGTTTGTTATCACAGTTAAATCATGTATGATAACTAAGAATAGTAATAAACAATGTGTGTTGCATTTTTGTTAATTTGTTCTGAAATTATCGGATTATCGGATCTGTCAGATCTGACAGATCTGGCTAAAACCGAATTAGGAGAAACCTCGAATCAATCAACACCCTGTACACGAGAGGACCTTTACATGCAGTACACGGAATTTGTATCAGTTTCGAAACGTCTAAAACAAAAGAGAGGACATAAGAATTTCACGCAAGCTTTTGATGCGCCATTGTTCCCAAACTGATACAAATTCCGTGTACTGGTAGGTGTGAAAATTTACTTGAGCACATTGCTTTACAACTGGTGTAAATTTTAGATTGTCTCATTGGAAACAAATATTTCTGCCGGCAAAGAGATGAATGGTGTGGTGGTAAGAAGGGAGATGTCACAATTTCAAGACCAGATACCGTCAATTACCGATTTGACGCACACTCCCAAATTGACGCTCACCCCATTCTTCACACCATGACAGCACCTTTTAAAAACTGAAAAGTAATTTATAGAACTTTTTTACCATGGCAAGTAGTTCATTGGCGGATCCAGGATTTCCCGTACAGGGGGACGCCAGCTCAATTTTCACCTATTTTCTCACAAAAATCGGGAAAAACTGCATGAAAATTAAGAAAATTTTGGCCGTAGTGGAGGGGGCACGCGCCTCCTGCGCCCCCCCCCCTAAATCCGCCATCATGATTTTTAAGTGTACAAGTGTCTACCCTCTGTGAACCCAGGGGTTTCCGTTGACATCCTGTGTACAAGTGAGCGATAATGAAAATTTTGCGGGCGCTGCAATTTTGCCTCACACGCTCATGCCAAACTTCAAATAAATTATATATTAGATTATCTGCTTTTAAATGAACAAATGAGAAAATCAACACATGATGTGGGGGAGGGTGGGGGTTGGGTCATCTCGGTGTAATATCATCTTTTCAGTAGACCAGTAAAATTCAAACTCTTATTTCACGTTCAATTTCGAACAAAATGAGCAATAATGAAAACCAAAATTAATGGCTGGGAATGTTCTTTAATTGATTACATTTTGTGTTCTACAGTGAACTCTTTAATTTTTATGACTCAAAAACATGTAGCAAGACGGCAGATTCTTCTGCATTGTTGATATTCTGATGTATCGTCAACAAGTTTTCCAAATAGAATTTGCATGCTCTAAAATATAGTGTGGTACAAAATATAAATGTCACGCGCATGCGCGTCAAATTAACAATCTACGGAATGTACATATATGGTTTTTTAAAATTGATATTTTATGTCAGACACAAGACAACAGGCGGCAGTTGGTGTAAATTATCAAAGGGTCTCATTAGAAAAATAATTTGTATTGGAAGTCCTGCAATGTAGAAAACCGGCTTACAATTTTGTGTACAATTGACTGTTATTTATTTACCTAAATTGTGTAATTAGTATATTTTAGGGAAACTCCTGAATAAATTAAAATTAAATCTTCTCACTAAGCGGAGCCTGTCCTCAGTCTACACACAGACCTAGGATGTCGCCATCTGGTGACATAACGTGACGCAACGCAACGTGACGCGGCATAGGGTGGGGGGGGGGGGGTTTCTGCTGGGTTCCCAGCGGGTTTTACTAGTTGGTAAAATAATTACCTGTAGGAGAGGGCCACCGTGTCCCTACCACCCAGTCTCATGGTGGTCATTCCAGCAGGTACGTCGTCTGTTCTTCCGCAGATCAGTTCCCGTGCGCTGGTCTGATCGTAAACCTTCAAATTGCAGTTGGGCTTTCCTGTGCTGAAAATAGCCACATGGCCATCAGGGAGTAAAGCTATGGAGCTGGGATAAGCAGAATAAAACCGACTTTTCCTTGATCAAATCACTGCAAAAAAGGGAAAAAATTCAAACAAGACAAGTTAAAGGCCGCATATAAATGTTAACTCAATGTGTTAAACTTCTCATCACTTTGTGGGTGCGTGTGGGCCGCTCACATTAAGGCGTTTTTACTTTTCACTCATGATCTACAGTAGCCTTGACTCAACTAAAACATATTTCTCATTTTCATTGCAGACTGGTCCTCAGGGTTTTAGGGTTATGAGTAGTGTACAAAAGAAGGTCATACAACAAAAGTACTGTGATCTTATGAAAAATACTTCATAGCCTAACGCATCTATTCCTAATTCATTCAAAAATGTGAATAAATTAAGTAATCAGTTGTATTTTACTTCAATTGAGACAAGCCTAATACCTCGATTATTAACCTCCAGGCATCAGTGCTGTTTCGCCCTATTGCAGATGTTGGGGCTGAGGGAACTAGTCGGCTGAATGCAGACTCAGCTTACATGTCCACAAGCATCTCAGTGACGCCACCCCTCAGTGCAGCCCTTAAGTGTTTAAATTTTGTATTTGATTTTGATGACCATTAGCCCTCTGGCTATCTTGCCAATCACTGAGAATGACCTTTAATAAGTCACAGTTATGTGGCCAGTGGTCATATGCACTTGTACCTTGAGACTGATAGTGAAAACAATATGGGCCTCTTCTATTCCTACCCTGATTGTTTTGAGTTTGAGCATTATTTTGAGCTTGATTTTGTGCTTGAGCTTGATTACCTTGATTTTGACCAGGATTTTGAGTTTGGTTTTGACCATTGTAGCCTCTACCTCTA